>AWOL01S0054535.1:3423-95667 GCA_000715115.1 Nicotiana otophora | reverse complement strand
TGAGGTTTGGTAAGAGGGGCAAGTTGAGCCCCCGGTTCATTGGGCCTTTTGAGGTGCTTCAGATGATAGGAGAGGTGGCTTACAAGCTTGCCTTGCCACTCAGCTTGTCGAGTGTGCATCCAGTGTTTCATGTTTCTATGCTCCGGAAGTATATTGGCGATCTGTCCCATGTTTTGGACTACAACACGGTTTAGTTGGATAGTGATATGACTTATAATGTGGGGCCGGTAGCCATTTTGCATCGGCAAGTTCGGAAGTTGAGGTCAAAAGACATAGCTTCGGTGAAGGTGCAGTGGAGAGGTCAGCCTGTGGAGGAGGCCACCTGGGAGATCAAGCAGGAGATGCGGAGCATATATCCATACCTATTTGAGACTCCAGGTATGTTTCTAGACCTGTTCGAGGAAGAATATTTGTTTAAGAGGGGGGTAATGTAACGACCCGGTCAATCGTTTCGAGAGTTATAGCCCTCTTTTTCCCATTTCTGCTTCCTTTTGTTCTTTTCATCTATATTATGATATATCGGGTTAGTTGGTTCGGGACCGGAGTGGTTTCGGAGTGAATTGAGACGCTTAAGTTGGAAAAGGTCAACTTGATGTTGACTTATGTGTAAACGATCTCGGATTTAAATTTTGATGTTTCTGTTAGCTCCGTTAGGTTATTTTGGACATAGGATCACGTTCTAAATGTGATTTGGAGGTCCGTAGTGGAATTAGGCTTGAATTGGCGAAAGTTAGAATTTTGGCTATTTTGGCCAGTAGTGGAAATTTTGATATCGGGGTCGGATTGGATTTTCGAAAGTTGGAGTAGGTTCGTGGTGTCATTTAAGACTTGTGTGCAAAATTTGAGGTCATTCGGACGTGGTTTGGTAGGTTTTGGCATCGTTTGTGGAATTCAGAAGTTAAGAAGTTCATTAGGCTTGAATCCGTGTGTAATTTGTGTTTTTGCAGTTGTTGAAGGTGATTTGAAGGTTCGACTAAGTTTGTATGATGTTATGGGATGTGTTGGTATATTTGGTTGAGGTCCCTAGGGTCTCGGGTGAGTTTCGGGTGGTTAACGGACCAATTATGGCCTTTGAGAGATAGTTGAACTGCTGGTTTTTGTTGTTGCTGGTTTCCTCTTACGCGTTCGCGAAGAGTATCTGGAGATTGAGGAAGAATTGTTCTTCACATTCACGAAGTAAGGGACGTGTTCATGAAGGTTTAAGAGTAGAGTGCATCGCAGACGCGAAATGAGTAACGTGTTCGCGAAGAAGAGAAGAGGCAGTTGGGGATCCCATTCATTTGGTCTATACGTTCGCGATGGTGAGGTCGCGTTCGCGAAGAGAAGGTTCAGTAAAGGTTTGCGTTCGCGAGTGGTAGATCGCGTTCACATAGAAGGGATTTCTGGGCAGAGGCAGTTGTGCTTCGCGAACGCGAGGGTACTTTCGCGTTCGCGAAGAAGGAAATTTGGGCAGCAGTGTTAAATTTCAAAATCGGGGGTTTCAACCCATTTTTCATATTTTGAGCAGACCACGGATTTAGGCGATTTTTGAAGGGATTTTCAGGGAGTTGATTGGGGTAAGTGTTTCTCACTTGGTTTTGGTTAAATTCCATGATTATATCTTGATTTTTATCATCTAAATTGTGATTTAGGGTGAAAAATTGGGGAAAAGTGGAAGAGTTCTTGAGATGGAATTTTGAGGTTTTGAAGGGTATTTTGTTGTCGAATTTTGGTAAATTTGGTATGATTAGACTCGTGAGTGAATGAGCTTTCGGGTTTTATGATTTTTGTCAGATTTCGAGACGTGGTCCGGGGGGCGGGTTTGAGCCGATTTCAAATTTTGGCTATAATTTGGTATTTTTCTTATGGAATCGATTATTTTAGCCTATATTGATCGTATTGTATTTGTTGTGGCTAGATTCGGGGTGTTTGGAGGCCGATTTGAGAGGCAAGAGTATTCCGGAGTAGGAGTTCTACACTGTTGAGGTAAGTAACAGTTTTAAATCTGGTCTTGAGGGTATGAAACCTGGAGTTTGGTATAATGTGACTGTTTAGAGGTGGCACCCATGCTAGGTGACGGGCGTGTGGGTGTACGCTGTGAGGGATTGAGACTTGGTCCGTCCCGGGAGACTGTGAAGCCTAATAGTCTTTATTTGTGTTTATATGCATTCTTGTCTACTAGAACTTGACTGCCTTTCATGTTAGAAATCATGTTTAGGCTATATTCGTGCTCATGGTAGTTATATTCAGTCATAGCAATTTTTTGTACATGTTTACCTCAGTCTCTGCTACTTTCCCTGATGATATACCGTAACACTTTGATTTGGGCTGTTTTCCCTTTCGTTAATTAGAGCTATGAGACTAGAGACGTTCATGACTGAGTGAGGCCGAGGGCCTGTTTGTGAGGTATTGTACCTTAGCACATGAGTTGTCTGTGCGGATTCTGATGTGATATGGTGGCACGTGAGTTGTCCGTGTGGGCCTTGATATGATATTATAGCACGTGAGTTATCCGTGCAGCACGTGAGTTATCCATGCGAATTATAGCGCTTAGGCTGTAGGAGCCCCTCATGAGTCTGAACACCCCCAGTAAGCGCAAGTACCTATTGAGCATGTGCATTGAGAGCTGAAAGTTGAGTGTCGAGTTATTGAGGGTTTGAGTGAGAGTGTCTGTGAGGTTTCATCTATTTCACTTTGTTGTTGCATTTAGCTGAAATTTGTCTGGCTGGAATTGGTAATTATGCAACTGATCTTTCACTCATGTTTACTCTTAACTATGAAAATAATCAACTGAATTGTTTTGTATAGCTCGTCACTACTTCTCGATTCCTTATTTATTTCTGTTACTTACTGAGTTGGTTGTACTCATACTACACCCTGCACTACATGTGCAGATCCAGGTGTGTCTGAGCACGGAGATTGTTAAGTCCAGGCCTGGTTGAGTTTCGGAGACTGCAAGGTAGCTACCAGCGTCCGCAGGACCTTGTTACTCCTTCCACATTTCTTTTCGTTTTGTACTGATATTTAGACATTGGATGTAATACTTTTAAATACTTAGACGCTCATGACTTGGTGACACCCCAATATTTGGGGCTCGTTTTCTGCACGTTTTTCCAAATTTGAGTTTAACTTTGATTTTATGAAAAACTTCTGATATGGAAAGCTTTACTTTACTTTTATATTTTGTTTGGAAGTATTTTTGGGAAGGTCGACTTGCCTAGTACCACCTATAAGCATCATCACGACACGTTAGGTTTTGGGGTCGTGAGACGGTCTTAGCGAGATAATCAAGAATAGCATGGTACGGAAATAGCCAGTCATACCAAAAATTACGTCAAAGTCAACCATACTAAGCAATATAAGATCAGCCCTAGTTTCATAGCCCCCAATGATAACCACACAAGAACGATATACACGATCCACCATAATAGAATTACCAACATATGTGGACACATGAATAAGGATATCAAGGGAACGCGAGGCATATCCAGATAAGGAGAAAAACATGATGACGCAAAAGAATAAGTGGAACCAGGGTCAAATAATATTGAAGCATCCCTGCGGTACACTGAAACAATACATGTGATCACCGCACCTGAAGCAACTGCCTCTGGCCTCCTTGGAAATGCATAATAATGGGCTTGTCCTCCACCTGACTAACATTCCCCTCTAGGATGGCCTCGAACGGTTTGGGCTCCATCCCTAAATAGTTGTGCAGGTGGTGTAGTTTTTGGCGTCGGAATCATGGATTAGGTGCCCTGATGTGGTACACTGCTCATAAGCCTGGGACAATCCCTCTTGATATGACTCAAGGATCCACACTCAAAGCAACCCCTCCTCTGGCGGGGTTGCTAGCTTTATGACTATCCCTGAGAACCTAAATACCCGCCCGAAGTACCCTGAACGGATGGAGTATGACATGAACTATGTGCTGGCAGTACGCTGAAAGATGACTGGCCTGGGAAAGCACTGTATGAACCATGGTTGATTGAAGAGCCACGATGAACTTGATGGACTGACTAAACAGGTATGAAAGGACAAACTCCAATGTCATGTCCCTGGCCTCCAAATGAGGCACCACCAAAACCACCTGAACCACGGGCCCTCTTGGTGTCCCCCTCCTCTCTCCTGCATGCGAATACGATCTAAGTGCCTGGCAATCTCCACAACCTAATGAAAAGTAGTAGCAGTCTCAGCTCTCGGGCCATCCCATACCAGATACCAAAATTGAGGCCCTCAATGAACCTCCTAACTCTCTCCCTCTTAATATGGATCAAGAACACAACATTACATGCCAGCTCCATGAACCTCATCTCATAGTGAGTCACGGTGAATACCCTTATGGCGTAGATGCTCAAACTTACTATGCAACTCATCTCTGCGAGTCTATGGAATAAACTTCTCCAAGAAGATAACTGTGAACTGAAACCATGTGAGTGGTGTTGCGCTAGCTAGCCTACTCAACTCATAGGTCTGCCACCATTTATAGGCTGGCTCTACCAACTGAAAAGTGACGACATCAACCCCATTTGAGTCTGCCAGACCCAAACTACGTAGAACCCGATGACACTGATCAAAAAAATCTTGTGCATCCTCAGTAGGCTCTCTATTGAAGTGGGGAGGATGAAGTCTCTGAAATCTGTCCAGCCTCTTCTTCTCTTCAGCAGTCAAAGCTAACATAATCTCGGGCTGAAACGCAACTACTGGATGCACTGACAGAACCCCTAGTGTCTGATAACCATGAGCCAGCTTCTCTGGTGTGTGTGCAGTGGGAGTCTGGGCTCCTCTCCCTGCTGGTGGGGTAGCTGGTGCAACCAGGATCCTACCCGCCTGAGTCAAACTCTCATGCACGCTGAGAATCTGAGCCAAAGTCTCCTAAAGTCTAGGTGTAGCAGCAGGTCCCTCAGGTGTCTGAGTTAGTCCCACCAGCTCAACTTAATCATGAATATGCTCTTCAACAAAATCTACTACAGGTGGCTCCACTGTGGCTGCTCTAGCAGGGCCTCTAACCACGGCGCGTGCTCCACCCCTGCCTCTACCTCAGCCCTGGCCTCTCGCGACCCTGGCATGGGATACTGGTGCCTACTCCGGAAGAACGTGTCTTCACTATCTATGAGAAAGTAAAAGAGCAAAAATTCAAACTTTGGGATAAATAAATCCGTACAATAGAGAATGAAAGAAAGAGAAGTTTTTCCTAATAGTCATGTAGCCTCTCGAAAATAAGTACTAACATCTTTGTGCAGAGCCACAAGACTCTACTAGACTTGATCATGACTCTTGAGACCTAAGCAACCTAGTGCTCTGATACCAAGATGTCACGATCCAAAACCACTATTGGTTGCGATGGCGCCTAACCCGTTTGCTAGGCAAGCCAATCATAAAATATTAACGAAAAAATGATAATAATACTGAAATGAATGAGTTTAAAAGTCGATTAAGAATAAATAAGTACCAAATCAATATAACAAATCCTGAGAAACTGGTAACACTGAGTCATGAGCTCTAACATAAGAATATAAGTCTGCTAATACAGAATATTATCTAATACAATTACAGTAATGAAAGGATAGAAGGAGACGCCAGGGACTATAATCAGGATGCAGATCTACCTGGGTCTCCACAGCAACAACTACAACTCCAAATGCTTAGTTGGGTCCAACTCCTGGATCTGCACAATTAAGTGCAGAATGTAGTATGAGTACAACCGACCCCATGTACTCGGTAATTATTATGACTAACCTCGGCGAGGTAGTAGCGAGAGTGGTCAATGATACTCACTACCAAACATGTATAGTTCACGAATATATATGTACACAAGAACAGTACCAGACCTAAGCATAAGATACAGGTAAAACCAATTGTGCACATAGAGAAGATATGCTCAAACATCGCAATCCAGCTAATAGGTCCACATATAGAGAAGATATGCAAGAATAATAAGTCAAACTACACAGATTTATCATATAGAGAAGATATGTATCGTGATCACTTCATCGATTGAATCGGCATATAGAGGAAATATGCATAAAAGGTATGTATACATCCAAGAAGCTTGCATATAAAGAAAATACACAAAGTCCAAACACTGATCAGTTTCCATAATCTGCATGCACGTCATGAAGGAGAAATATGAGAGGATGACCCCAGAGGGATGGATCCTTATCCACACGTTGCACGGATAACTCACGTACCATAAGCATAACATCTGCATGGACAACGCACGTGCTCTCAATCCAGTTCATCGCAAGAAAACATAACAGAACCACACTTATACAACTATGGATATCAACTCACACACTCATAAATTGAGGAAAACAACATGATAAGGTGTATGCATGTGTGAAGTGTACAACTACAATTCAGATTAGGGGGTACGCCATACAATAAGGAGTGTCATGTTCAAATAGGATATCAAGGCCTATACATGGTCTTTAACTCACAATAATAATGCATAATAGAAGCCTAAATTCTAATCTGTTCTAAATCATACATAGCACCCGCATATACGCTCGTCACCTCGCATATACATCATTTTCACATATTTCAATTAGCCAAATAAGGTCACATCCTAAAGGTTATTCCCTCACAACAAGATTAGGCAAGATACTTACCTCAAACGAGCAAAATCAATACTCCAAGAACACATTTCCCTTAGAAATATCCTTCAACCGGCTCGAATCTAGACAAAGGCAACTCAATAACGTCAAACAAGGCCATAGGAATCAATTCTAAATAATAAAGCTTCAATGTTTGATCAAATTTCCAAAGGTCAACGGAAATTAACCGGGGGGGCACATGGTCAAAACCCGAGTGAAGGGGTAGATCCCGACTGCTATACCCTCACGAGTTCAAATATATGATTAGATTCTAAAACCAAGTCCAAATTGACCCTCAAATCCCAAAAATTCATTCTCTTAAGTTGTAAGAAAACCTCCCAAATTTACCTCAAAATTTCACATTTTAGGTGTTAATAATCCATGTAGATTCTAGAAATAATTTCATAAATTAATGAAAATCACTAAGTCTTGTGTGAAAATCTCCAAGAAAAATCGCCCCTCTCCAAGTCTGGGGTTTACAATATGAGAGAATGAGTAAAAATCTTGAAATCCTCACTTAAATGCACTACCCAGGTAAAGCCTCCGCGATCACAGCCCAAAGCTTCACGATCGTAAAACGTAGTATGTCACTGTCCCAGAGTTACTCAATGTCAATGCGACACATGTCATGCGAACGCGATGCACAAATAGTCCAAGCTCCACGAATGCGAGCACACTTCACAAACGCAAAGGCCAATGCATCCCCCAGCCAATTGCGCCTCTTTGCAAACATGATTTAACCCATACGAATGCGAAGGCCATCCTCACACAACTACGCGATTGCGCCCTGCCGTCCGCGAACTCAAAGGACAATAGCTTACAGCCCCAAAATACACTCCACGATCGCGTTGAAAAACCTGACACCAGTAAAATCTACAACACCAAAAATGTTGTGGGTGGTCATAAACTCACCCGAGCCATCGAAAACCCTGCCTAATCATACCAAAAAGTCCATAAACATATCCCGGACCTATCCAAAGCTTCCAAATATATATAATAACATCACATATATGAATCAAAGATCAAATCACAAGTTGAACCTCTCTTAAGTTCAAGAACTTTCAAGCTTCCAACCAAGCGTCTGGTTCAAACCTAAACAATCTGGATCACAATCAAACTTTCCACACAAGTGTCAAATAACAAAATGCACCTACTCCAAGTTCCGAAATAACAATCTGAATTCGATATCATCAAAGTCAACTCCCAGTCAGAATTATGAACTCTTTAAACCTTCAGATTTCCAACTTTCATCAAATAAGCTTAAAATCTTTTAGGAACCTCCAAATCCAAATCCGGACATACGCCTAAGTCCAAAATTACCATACGAACCTATTGAAGTCATCAAATTACTAACCTGAGATCGTTTACACAAAAGTCAACCCTTGGTCAACTCTTCCAACTTAAGGTTTCCAAAATAAAACTAAGTATTCCAATTCACTTCCGAACCCCATGAAGGCCAAACCATTCATCCCGCAAGTCACAAAAGATCACATACACATACGGGGAATATCGAATAGGAGAATGGAGTTACAGTCGGCCGGTCGTTACAAATTAATACTTTTAAAGATTTGGTATTTCCCCAAAGCAGACCTATAGTATCCCTAATAACTTGAAGGTTTACCAATTTATCAGTTGTTACCTTTCCAAATAGGCTTCTTGCATATTCCTCCTCGCTACTTGTAACATCTTATACCCCTAACTCAACTGCTTTTTCCTCACCAGATGGTAAGATGAAATTTCTCTACCTCTTTTCAGTCTTATCCGCCATTGTTTAAGTGAAAGAGATAAAAACTATTAATTTACCAATAGCCTTTTCTTCCTTCACGAGACAAAGTTGCATATTACCACTAGATTTATGATTTTGATCATGAAGAAATTCACAAGTAGATGATAGGAATAAGAGTTTGAAAAAGAGAAGACACATTTCACGTTAGGGAAGACTCAAACTTCTACGAGGGAAGAAAAACTCCTAATTCCTCTACAGGAGTCATCTTGCACTAGCTAGTGTTCTCTGCATGGCTAAACCGAATAATAAAGTAGCAATTCAGTCAAAATTTGTGAACTAGATATTCGCGGGGGTATTGGGCCGTAAATATCCCTTGTAAAATTAGTTTGATGGAGAAGACATTGTATCAAGTTAGTATGACTAAATTGAAATCGGCAAGACCAATTGTGTTTACCCAATTTTTCAACTAAAAATTACGCTAGATGGACCTTTTCTAAATCATTATTTATATTTTGACCCTATTAAGAAAACCTTTAGGGAAATAACATCGCGTTTGAATTTTAAAATACTTTTACCAGAATTTTGAAGCATCCCTCAAAATTTTGAAGCACCAAATATTCTAAAGATCACCAAAAATTTCCACGCGAGAATTTTACAGCACCAGAAATTATGACGATCACCAGAATTTTCAGCCAAAATGCAAAAAGACTGGTGATCCATTAGGATTCGTAGCAAAATCCTGATGATTGTCATAACTATTGTGTGCTTTAAAATTCTGGGGATTGAAAAAATATCATGGCAAGCGAACTTTAAAATTTTGGTATGGGACATTTTTCCCAAATATCTTTTACAAATAAATCAATATTAGCACTATAGTATCTTATTTCTGTCATTCTTGTGTTGGGCTAACAACAATTGAGTCAATTGGGCTAGAATTAATTAGGAAAACTTACGCAAATATCCCAAATAAGTCTCAACTTACCGACCTCTAGCCATTAGTCATAGACTTACCAAAACTAGCCAAGCACATATAAAAATTGAAAAACCAAATAAATAAGGTTCTTTCTCTCAAAGAATCACATGCAAAAATCTCCTTCCATATTTTTAAGCGTGATTAGCAAAATTAGATGCAAGATGGAAAGGAAATTTCATGGATGAGGTAGCAAATATGATGATGAAATACAAAAAAAATACAATATTCCAAAAATCTAAGCAAAAAAGAAACTTTTTTTAATGGGTATAGTTGAAATTCATTGAAAACATATAGATAAGTCAATATACAAAATTTGAGGAAGATTGGGGGTGATTTGGACTGATTTTGTATTAAAATTCGTAATTAAATCGAGTTCAAAAAATTCTTCTGCGACACATGTATTAAGCATGTATCTCACACACAGGTATACATGTGATACACAATTGATACAAATATAATACATATGTGATACACAAATGATACACATATCATTTTTTTTTATGTTCAGTTTTTACTTCGAATTTTCAATTCAAACCACCTCAAAACTTCACTAAATCATCCCAAAACTGGGATTCAAGCTCTTTAAGATGTACTCAATCTATTCTAATAATACCCACTCAAAAGAAAGCAAAAAATTAACATATTTTTGCTACAAATAGCTAATTGGCTAATATTAGTAATATTTTATGAATTGGCCAATTTTTGTAATGAGCTACTTATAAATAGACATAGCTAGTAGTTTCCCAATTAATTAAGGGTTTGATATAGTAGGGAGTTTGCGGGTGTGCACTTATTTTTTCGGCCTTTATACGCAAATGTTTTTCACAGGTCACTATTTAGATTTTGTACCTATTTTAAAATAGAATTTTTAATTTGCTCACAAAATATTAAACTATGGTCTAACATTTGCAATAACTTATAAAAAAATTAAAAAATAGTCTAATATTTTCTCGTAAGATTTTCAATTTACTTGGAATAATCGTTAGACCATGGTCTAAAAGATCCATCAGCTGCAAAAGAAATAAAAGAATCATCTATTAAACAACAGAAAAGGGACAACCTCCTGCGAAATATATGTACTGGATATTCATTTATTCATTCATTCAAATCACAGTAATTACACTTTACATCACAGTAATTACACCAAAAAACAGATTCACAAAACACCTAAGCCGTTATGGTAGGGAAAGGTGACGCAGACCCCTTAAAGGATCTTTGATTCCTCTCCATAAGGTCCAAAAAATGCAGCTTGGAACAGAAAGTCCAGAAAGTAATAAACATCATTTACATGAATACATCACAATAATTACACCAAAAAACAGATTCATGAGACGACTTGCGGTACAGGTGTTACAGTCCCCACAATTATCTTTGATTCCTCTCTCCATAGAGTGCAAAAAATACAGCATGGGACAGACTGTTATAGCCATCTAATTGAGATTAAAGTACAATATCAAGCTCGAGATGTTAGAAGGTGCAAAAATCAGTGGGTGCAAAAATCAGTGGGTGCAGAAGCTGCTATTGAATTTGGTTTTCGATTACTGGATTTTTCAGCACTCCCCAATAGCTCCAGCTAATAGACACTTCCTTCAAGCTATAAGACACAACACACTATAAACCAAGAAGGTTTAAGAATATACTCATGGTGTGCCGTGGTAGCCATTCTCATATTCGGAACTGCATAAAATAAGACCTATTGGAAAGTGAGAACAACTTCGAATTTGCATATAACAGAACAAGCAATTATGAGAAAGATGAACAACAATTCTAACTCCCAAAGAAAGGAGCAAAGAAAATATAATCGAGGAAGCAATAACAACAATTACCTGGTGTGACATAACACCGTACTGTGTTTTGGTGCTGAAACTAACTTAACAAAGCAATCTCCTGCACAAAAGAATGGGGGGAAATGCAAATGAATGAAACAAGAACTAATGAAGCATCTCAGTTCCTCAACAGGTCTAGTCCCTAAATCCCTATACTAAATAGGACACTTATAATTGCGATCATGCCATGTTAGCTCTTTCACTTATTATATCCTACTCGGGCATTCCATCAAGCACATAGAGTAGCTGAGATATAGCATTCTTAGAATCCACAAATCCTGTTGACAACCCAAAAAGAGATGGACAAAAAACAAACAGCATGCACAACTGCCAAGTACTAACAATAGAGTTGAAAAGAAATCATAGAAGGATGGTGCTCCCCATGGTTTCAGGAATAAATTATAGTGATCACAGATTGAATAGTAGGCCAATAGTGAGTCAAACAAAAAAGTCCATATTACCAATCCATGCATACATAGGAAGGGGTGAGCACAAAGATAATGTACTAAACTTGTGCCTAAAGGGGTGAGCACAAAGATAATGTACTAAACTTGTGCCTAAAGGGGTGAGCACAAAGATAATGTACTAAACTTGTGCCTAAAGGGGTGAGCACAAAGATAATGTACTAAACTTGTGCCTAAAGGGGTGAGCACAAAGATAATGTACTAAACTTGTGCCTAAAGGGGTGAGCACAAAGATAATGTACTAAACTTGTGCCTAAAGGGGTGAGCACAAAGATAATGTACTAAACTTGTGCCTAAAGGGGTGAGCACAAAGATAATGTACTAAACTTGTGCCTAAAGGGGTGAGCACAAAGATAATGTACTAAACTTGTGCCTAAAGGGGTGAGCACAAAGATAATGTACTAAACTTGTGCCTAAAGGGGTGAGCACAAAGATAATGTACTAAACTTGTGCCTAAAGGGGTGAGCACAAAGATAATGTACTAAACTTGTGCCTAAAGGGGTGAGCACAAAGATAATGTACTAAACTTGTGCCTAAAGGGGTGAGCACAAAGATAATGTACTAAACTTGTGCCTAAAGGGGTGAGCACAAAGATAATGTACTAAACTTGTGCCTAAAGGGGTGAGCACAAAGATAATGTACTAAACTTGTGCCTAAAGGGGTGAGCACAAAGATAATGTACTAAACTTGTGCCTAAAGGGGTGAGCACAAAGATAATGTACTAAACTTGTGCCTAAAGGGGTGAGCACAAAGATAATGTACTAAACTTGTGCCTAAAGGGGTGAGCACAAAGATAATGTACTAAACTTGTGCCTAAAGGGGTGAGCACAAAGATAATGTACTAAACTTGTGCCTAAAGGGGTTCATTTATAGCTCATCAGAGGTCAATGAACTTATAATGACCAGGGGTCAACAAAACGTAAAGTAGAGCACCGTAAGATTTTGTCTTTATACATACTCTATATTTTCTTTAGATTTTTCTTCTGTTAGATACTGACAGGGTAAGGGGAAAAACCTTGATTATATGGAATGAGTTTCTTGAACTAATTTTCAGATGTTATAAATAATTGACTAGAAACGTTATAAAAACTTATTCAGTAAAAACAGGACATGTTTTACTTTGTGGAGATCATTATTACATTTTATGTAGGAGTTTCCGTCATTATCTGCAAAAACAAAAAATTGACTTTGTGCAAGTGTTCCTATATTGTATTAGAAAAACTACTGTCCCTCCCAAAATAATTACTTGGTTTTGATTTCGAAGGTTAAAACGTGTAATCTTGGTGTGAGCTTGGACATCAGACTTAAATTTTTGAGACATTTATACAAAAATACTATAAATCAAAATCTTTTATAGTTTAAAATACTCAAGATATTTGACAGATTATAGTCACAGTAAAAGTTGTTTGATTTCCCAAATTGTAACAGCATATATGAAATAGCATAAGAACAGTATTAAATTGCAATGAATGTAAGAAAGCTGATATGCAATTTAGGAAATATGTCAATGAAAATGGGACAACAACAATTATTTACTCATCACAAAAAGACAGCGATACTAGAGATGAAAGAAAAAGGAAATAAAATTCAAATACTGTACCTTTGTTCCTCTCCATAATTGACACAGTGAACTCCGTGTGAGTCGAAGATGAACAAGTCTATTGGGTTCAAAATTAGATGGACGTGATTTCAAAGGATAGCGATCAAACCAACACAAGTTGTTGGACAAATAATCAACAGAGCCATCAAGGCAACTCACAACATCCATCACATTATCTGTCAGTCATCACGGATCAAAAAGGATCATCACATTATCTATGTGTAACATCTGTTTGATCCATGATGAGTTCATAAAATTTTCATGGCCCTTTGCTAAAGAATAGTTTTTGGGGGACAACGAATCCAGATTGCCTCCACTGCTTTGGCCCCCTGCTTAAAAGATAACAAAGTATAATATCAAATGCAGTACAAGGATCCCTCTACAAAAATAAGTACTTTCACTCCTCGCGATGCCAAATTCCTTTTTACTTTCTTTTAGTTATATTTCTACTCTATAATATCAAGGTTAAACTTTACTATTGCACAAGCAGTTTCTCGAGGAGCGCCATTGGAAAATTTAAAGTACCGTATTGGTTAGGTCCTTTTTTAAGAAAAATGTTGCTCAACAAATGAACTATTTCGCAAGCAATTAATTCCACAATTCTATTTTCTAAAGAACATTTTCTCAGAGGTTCTTTAGAGTCTCAGTCTTTAAGTTTTTTTATTAAGTGATAGAAGAATTCGCCTCTCTACCTTCACTAGGTAGGGGTAAGGTTTGCATATACACTACCCTCCCCAAACCCCACATGTGGGAATATACTGGGTTTGTTGTTGTTGTTGTTGATAGAAGGAATTCCTAATTAAGACATGACCTATAAATTTGTCATGTACTTTCATTCTAATTCAATGATAGAATATATGAATGAATGATTATGTACAAAATGTCATACAAATGTGAGGTAAATTCAAAGAATGAAATAGAATAAAACAAGTAGAAACTTGTCCAAATCATGGATTAAAAAAATGTAAAAAAAAATGAAATAAGCAACAGGCAATGAATTTTGCTTTTGCTTCTCCTATTAAAGTAAACCAAAATGATTCATGACAAGAGCATGAAACTAGAGGAACGGATCATTGAAATGTGTTTTGTATACCTTTGGATTGTTAAACAACTTAGAATTGAATAATATAGCATTGTGCCTACTCACCATATTGTGGATCATCACTTCTTCTAAATCTTCAATGCGCCATACTGCTCCGTTCAGGATCTTTTGCATATTCACCACATATTTACCCATATCATCTATCAAATCATGCATTCTACTGGGTTTACCAAACCAACCAAGATCCCATGCTAAGTAATCCAATTGGTGTGTGTGATCTATGTCATCAGGCACAAATAGGAACCTTCTTAAAAGGAAGTCTACTTGCTATCATGCACTTCCTTACTGACATTCATCTTTCTCCCTTAACAGTTTACAAAGAAGGGTATTTTGCAACGAGTGCACTCTATGCTTGTATTCTTTAACATCTCCACGGAAACAAGAAGCGTCAAAATAATTAGAGAGCTCATAAAAAATGGCTTGTGCAACTGCCGTCTTCCTTATTCCTCCCATGCCCCAGATACCAATAATTATTTTGAATGTCATCAGTTTCTATCCATAGCAGGATGTAAGCTATATGAATACTCACTGACCATGTTACACCATATAAACTCATCTCAAGCCAATATTATACAAAACAAAAACTAATGTAATAAGTATTAAAGATTCTTTAAATTTTCAATTGATGCATAAATCTCTAAAAGGCTAAACAACTTCAAGAAAAGCATAGGATGTAAAGTAAAAGTACTCAATTGACTAAAACATATTCTCAACTAATAGGTATCACCTATCTAGATCTTTCTCTTCCATTGTGCTCTACTTTCGCTATGGATCCCAAGAGATTTGCTAACTCCTATTAAAGCATAGGACGTCTCTGTCTAACATCAAAATAACAATTAATTATTAAATTTTTTCCTCATGTTAGCTCAAAAAAATCAGTTGAGTTAGTACTGATTTTGTTTAATTAACTCATTTGGAAGTGTTCTAAACATACCAATGGAAACATTATACCAATTAATGTGTTTTTTAAACTCACCGACTGTGAATATCACAGCCTTTTAGATTGGTCACTTGAGTTAAAGCAGTACTCCATCAAAAGGCTTCAGCAAAGCTAGAATCGAAAGTTCATACAAGGTACGTGTAAATGTTTTTCCAGTATCATATTAGAAGGTCGCAAAACATTTACAAGTCACCTGTACGAACTTTTGACAACTAGGAGAAATTTTAGAGACTGAGAAACGGCGATTGAGCTAAACGATCGATTTGGTACTTTATGGATAGGGGAAGCACAGATCTGGAAGTTATGCTTGAGTTGTGACGGACTATATATAGTAATTCTATACAAGTAACCAGTAAATGTTTTGCTGAGTATCTTCCTCTCTAAAACATCAGTAGGATGAGGGAAGAATGAAGATACTCGAAAAACATTTACAGGTCGTCCGTATAGGGAAATTCTTACATTTCGAGATGATAAGAGACTAGAAAATGGCGATTGAGCGATACCATCGATTTTGCTAGGGTTTGAATATATATATATATATATATATATATATATATATAGACGTCAGCGAGAATGACTATAATACCCTGTAATTCCCTTACCTAAAATCCACTTTAGTATGTACGCAATAGACAGCTAAAAGTACAAGCCAATGAGGCTACTCAGATTTTCCTATTGATTTAATCGTGTTTCTAGTCTAGTTTTTATTTTTAATAATGGTGGTCGTCTTGTCGAGAAAGTTTCGTTCAGGGAAAATTGTCAGCCTTTAAGAGACAAAATATCTAAAAGTAAATTTATAAAATAAGAAATTAGCTGAAACTTTACTCTACACAAAGTTGAAGATTGCAAATATGTAGAAAAACATTTGAAAAAGGTAATATTTGATTAATTTCTTTATGACTAACAATAGTTGTACGACGACTTGACTTTTTTGTAATTGAAAATAACTATCAAAAATCACTTAATTCTTATCCTTTTTGCTCTTTTTTTTTCTTTAATGTAGACCTTAAAGTTATTCTCCATCCGCCCACATAGTGTGTCATTTTTATTTGACAAGGAGGAGGATGACCCTTCTCAATTCTCATACCAGTAGAGTTTAACCACCAAGTTCGGGATAGATTGGTGTGATTCCTAAGCATACATAGAGAGAAAGGACGAAGGCGTTACTTTGCTCATACGAGAGCTCTGCTGGTTATATATGCGGAAAATTCATAAATTATGTTGGTCGAAAGGTTTCTAATGAATCTGCTAATTGAGGTTCTAGATTCATTCAAAAGGCGGAAAGGAATAAGCTTGAATCAGAAGCATCGAATAAAAGGTTCTTTTCAAGACCTTCTGCCATTGACTCAGATGATGTTACCGGGTGAGATTCTATCTTTTCTTTGTAGTCCACGCGAATTAACTTTGGGGAAGCTCATTCCTTGGATGGATTTTTGGTATTGTTGAGGGAGATTGTTGTTCCTCAGCTGGCTTGTTAATCATGATCTCTTGAAGGTTTTATTCTTTTACCAGCTCTTTCAGTCAACAACCTACTAACCCTAAGCTTGCATGCAAGTGAATTCGAAAGCAGTCTCTTTAAAGAGAGTTAGAAAAGCCAATCCGTTGTTTCCTTGCAGCCAGTGGAGGGAAGGGTTCCAAAGTTATGTCCAATGTTTCATTTTCTGGTATAAGATCCTCTTATAATTCACAAGCGGTGCAAAATACTGGAAACTTTATAGCCAGAGACCAAGTTGCCTTTGTACACAACAATCAAGTTACGTGACATCTTTTACCACCACAACGAAATCAATTGTTCTATTACTCCAATTTTTCCATTACGCAAGTTGGGATCACATCAGTCATTGGTCGATAGGCCTACGGGGGGGGTCTGCCTAAGAACAAAGTAGAAGGACTAGAATTAAAGTTCCATACCCCTAATATCTTTACTCCATTGAGGCGTCAATCGTCTGTCCAGAAAAACATTCTCAATTCTTTCAAAAATTCTTAAGACATTGAGACGAGGAGAGCAATTTTGAATGGGAAAAACAAAAGAGGCAGGCACTTAAAAGGTTAAAATGCAACTTGAATCCATTTACCTACTGTTTTTTATTGCAATTTTAATACTTAGACAGAACCTGGATAGTGTAGTTTTCTTTCAAAAGATTCAACACCATTAAGCAATATTAACCCCTCATTACCTGCTTAAGAAAACCAGTCAAAGGCAATTTACATTACTTCCAACTCTAAGAAAACCGATCAATCACTGTGAAGGAAAATACATGCTCCAACAACAGAGCCACCAGTCAAAGCACTTCAACAGAAACTATGCACACTGTAATCCTCCCTACCCGTCACTGCCACCTACTACATCCATCAAACTGCTCTAAGAAGTGAGCCGATTGCAATTGAAAATATTAATATCATAAAGAACCTTAGCCAAACAGTTAAAGACAAAAATATAGATAGGATTATATCAACACGAGCTTTGCGATTACGACTGAAAAGAAAATTCTATAATGAACTTTGCAATTTTCCTTCTTCCCCGTAAAATTGACCAAAACAACGTAAAACCTTATCTTTCCTTTTCAATTGATACTGGAAAGGAAAAGCACAAAAAAATTTCCAAAAAGAAGCAATTTGCCCAGCATCATCCACTGCAGACTAACATTTTCCTAAACTCTACTTATAAAACGCTACCTTTAATACCTTAGCTTACTTTTGAGCCAGTAGGACAGCAGAGCAGACTAACTTATTTCTCTTCTCTGAACTTCAAAATTCCAAAAGTCACCCTCCACTTGTCAACATGCATCAGAGATGCTCCAAAACTAAATAGATCACAAAAAGAGAAGATGTATCTCTTGATAAACCCAATTGTGTGCATCCATACATGCGAAATCACTATATTCAAGCATCAGATTCAGAAGAAGTCGACTCAGAAGAAGCAGGTCCACGATTAGTAGTAACATGCATCTCAGGCAGCATCAAACACTTTGGCAGGGCACCTTTGTACACCTTCAAGGAAGGCTTCAGTTTCATATACTGCAAAAGTAGGGAGTTCAGTCAAACAGTCTGAAGGGAAAACAAGCTTTGAGCCCTTATTGTTAGTAAAATTGGTGAATTAAGCGAAGGTACGGAAAGAGAGGGATTCGAACCCTCGGTAAACAAAAGCCTACATAGCAGTTCCAATGCTACGCCTTCTAAAAAGCGGAAGAAAATGAAATTCCACCAGTGTGTATGTAAGACAACCTTAATTCTCTATGTTCAACGCTTTGGGCAAGCCAGTGCAAGACTTCTCTGTGGAAATACCCGGCTATCTCCTACTTTGGGTCATGTTCAGGTACATATGCCATGAACATTCTCCACGAATCCTCACTAGTATCAAACTCGCAGGCAAAACAACTTAATCATGGCTTATCTTTTAACATAACTAATCTAACATAGGAAGTATCTCTTACCATAACATAGAAAACAGCAAGTAGAGTTGGTTACCTCCTGATAAAATGCATTAATTTCTTCCTCTGTCAGGCCTTCGTCTTCCCCAGCATTTTCATCCCAACCAAGAGAACGTAGGAAAGCAGCCTCTTCCTCATCTGGATATAGCGCTCCATTTATGGACAAGTTGTTCTCCTCAATACCATTATGTCTTTGAACATGGTTTTGAGATTCATGAGCATCTCCATTGCTGGTTCTCTCATTTCCATTTTCAGAAACACAAGGACTCAATGAGGCACTATCCTCATCTTTAGTTTTAATACCAGATTGCTCACTACTGTCAGATGAAGCCATACCAGAGTCTGGAAGGACAGTAGAAGAATTTAATGAAGTCTTCTTCCTCATTAGATTGAAAAAATCACTCCTGCTTTGGGCTTGAGACAGAGAAGATCTCTTCTCTGCAGTAGATCGTGCTTTCAGCGACAATGTAGCAGCTTTAGATTCAAGGGAAGTCACCCTCGAAGTTGGACTGGTCAAAGCAGGAGCTGAAGGAGCCACTGCAGGAGAGCAATTAGCTAATCTACCGCCAGTGTTGTTAGCTGGACTCAGTGCTTCTTTTGATAAAGAGGTGACACCGTTTTCCCGTCCTGGCTTCAGAACCAGAAGAGTTTTGCCATGAGAGGTAGCTGGAACTTCCGATCTGACTTGTCCACTACGGGGCTGATTTGCAAGTTGAGTGGAAAAAGGTTGTTGCATACTCTTAGCTAATCCAACCATCTCATTTGCCCTAGCTGTGGCTTTTGGTTGCTTAGCTTTATCAGCAGAACTGGAAACCTGGAAACAATTACTTCCCATTAACATGGATATCAACTATCCATCAAGCACAAACCTTTGAACATAAATTCTATATCCAAATAGAGGAAGATACAACTAAAATGGAAAATATACAGATTCTTCAACAATATTCATAAGCAAGATGAATTCCAACCTTTTTCCTTTCAAGTAGACATTCTGCTGTCTTTTCTACATAAAGATGCATAAAAGCTACAATACTCTCTCTCTCTCTCTCTAAGAAAGAAAAAGCTAAAATGTAGCTACCAATTTGGTTCCTTGAGTGCCAGTGAACACAATTTGTGGAAAAAGCGGTAAACAGTGCATCAGAAATAATACCCTTCACAGTAACAAGAAGTGCTACAGAACCTCTAGGACCCAAATACAGATGAATGATTATGCCAGAGAAGGAACCATCATGGTACGTTACAACGACAAAAAACATACATACGGCAGGAAATGCGAACCATTGGCCAAGAGAGGCACACAGAGAAACATCATCACTGCATTAAACTCCAAACAATTATATACGTTTTTTAGTTGCTTCTTTTGTTTTCCACATGAAATAATACTCGCATAAGTTATGCTGGAATCTACTTATTATTTTATGCAGGGTAGAATATAGAATAAGAATACAGGTAAAGTAATACATGGATTGAATAAAATTTGACAAAAAGCTCCTCATTCTTTAGATTTAATTTGTCTTTTCCTTGAAAATACTAATACATGCATTGTTAATCCATGCATAACTTGTCTTCTAACCAAACGACCCCTTAGTGCATTAAGCTTTAGAGGAGAGAAGGCACAATATATGTAACAGCAATTAGCTGAAGATGTGATTCCTTTATGTTTGTTCTCTAATATTGCTTTTCCAGTGAGATAGAACTAGGAAAGCACACTAGCTCCCAACAAAAGCACACACCCGTCACAAGTCAGCTCCTCTAAACAAGTCTTACATATTCATGGTTATACACTCCCTGAGAGGGTGGGAGCAAGAGGATGGGACAGGATAATGTCACATGAACAGGTCAAACATAATCAAGTAACCATTTGAATTCTAGTACTACTATCTTTTGTAAGTGCCAAAGAATTATTAAAGAAACTAAATAATTCACCTGAGCAATGAATGTGATCAACCACAAGGTTATGACATTACATAGGGAACAATAAAAGTTCAAGTGCCATAATTTACGCGCAAATTCAAGTTTAATTAAACATAATTCATGACCATTTACTATAAAACATTGGTTGTCCCCAAGATGAATTAGCAGCATTCCCCAGTTAATCAATCCCTCAAAAGCTTCCCCTACTGAGCTTCCAGTAATTTTGCGTTCTAGTTTGTTTATTTGACAACTGTAGTTCACCTTTTATTGACCATTTTCCTTTGGATAGTTGCTCGGACTCTTCACTTTCGGTGCCGCACCCATGTCGACACGACGTGGGTGTGGCTGTAGGATCCGTACCGGATATGGTCAACCGATTTCGGATACTTTGACCAAAATCAACGGAGAAATCAATATTTTTCCCTTCTCGGAACACCTTGTAAGTTTTCCAAATAATGTCTCATAATTTAGACATATTTTTATAACTCTACCTTTAGATATTTGAATTATTTTTAGCCGAATCCCAACACCCGTATCCATACCTGGATCCATACCCCCGAATCTTAAAATTTAAATCATGAAGGATCCGACATCTATATATGCACTCGTATTGGACACCCGAGTCCGAGAAACTTAGTAGCTAGGTATCTAGCTTCACCAGCTAAGTTGCTCTGACACGACAGTTTAGGTGTCGCACCCCTGTCGACACGACACCAGCATTGGTGTGGGTATGGGATCCGTACCGGATCTGGTCAAACAATTTTGGGTACTTTGACCACGATGGACTGAAAAATTCTAGACGAGATACAATTTGATTCCCGAAATAAGATCCAAAACTAGGGTAAATTTGGAGAAATAACATACCTTGTCTCGGAAATCAATCTTTTTCTTATCTACAACTTGAGAACAAAAAAGAAATCCGCACTTTACAAGTTATATGTAAGTATTCCACAAAAAATATCATAATTTAGAGATATTTTTTGAATTACTTTAAGCCGGAAACCCCGCACCCATATTCATACTAGGATCCTTATCCCCAAGATGATAAGAGTGGGTTGCTCTAGTGGTGAGCACCCTCCACTTCCAACCAAGAGGTTGTGAGTTCGAGTCACCCCAAGAGCAAGGTAGGGAGTTCTTGGAGGGAGGGAGCCGAGGGTCTATCGGAAACAACCTCTCTACCCCATGGTAGGGGTAAGGTTTGCGTACACACTACCCTCCCAGACCCCACTAGTGGGATTATACTGGGTTGTTGTTGATGATGCTTATCCCCAAATCTTAGAATTTACATCTCAAAGGATCCGACTTTTAGATCTGCATCCATGTCGGACACCCGCACCCGTATCCGGGTAACTTATTTCACCAATATAATCGTCTACATGTACAAGCAACATAAGCAGGTGGATAAAACAAAATGCAATCATAGACATGATTCTACTCAACAACCCAGCCAATACAATAATGTGTGGATCAAATACAATTAAAGGCAAAGTACAAGTAATAAAGACGTTAACAATTGACTCTCACTTCAATCAAGGGCTTAAAAAACTTCAAAGAAAAATTAAAGAAAGACAAGGTCTTTAGAGCAAGATAATGAATCACTGATTAGGGGATCATCTAGATCATAAAGGGAAAAATAGGTCTACATAGCAAGATAGTGTCTTGAGACACTAATTAGAGGATTATCCAGATCATGAAGGGCAACATTGTTTGTAAGTTAAGCAGAATTCAGATACTGAGAGGACGCAAGTCTTTGACAACAAGAATGGGAAAAAAGAACCCTCACACTTGTATCAAGGCATGTATTTGAACTATAGTTGTCACACAACTCCACACTTCCAATGATTCTTATTAATTACACAACTAATCATGGTTTATATCAATTTGTACAATGATATTCCCACAATTTTTATTTATTATATCAGGGTGTAACCACATCCTACAATCGTCTAAAGCTAGTGCGTTGAAGATAAGCTCTTGTATGTGTTACCAGGAAATCTTGAATAGCTTAATGTTTCCTTATATCTTGCAAAGCTATATAGCCAACTGGGTTTCAATCCCGCTACATGCACTCCAGCAGCTCAAGGCGTAAGACAATGTACAGGTCAAGATATTATGAACATGGAAAATGGCATATGTCAACAATGCGTGAACACCACACAACCGCCCAGCACAAACAAATAGCTTCTTTATATATTTGTCAATAATAAAATGGTTAATAGTCCATCAGGACTCGTCAAAGACCTATAACCAGCACAAGTTAGTTGCACTTCTATTTACAAATGAGACCTACAGAAACCTGGCTATCACATTCATATCCGAAGCTTCCTGTGTCTTAAATTCTATAATAACTTAGACTGCTACAAAAAATTATTAGCATTCAATCCATAAGTGACGAAAAGAAAAGTTCAATAGAGCTAAATCAATGACCAACTGCAAAAGGATAAAAACCAGAAATGACTACAGAATTCCCAATTGTATCATGAATGTACTCCCCCACCAATTCTTTCTATAGCTGGATACAAACAAACCAGTAAATGATAACCCCTATAGATGAAGTCATAAGGAAAAAAAATAAGTCGCGGTTAAATGCATTATTAAAGCATATGAACATTGTGTGCATATAACATGATGTCATACCAAGGCTTTAGGCGTCGAAGGTATCACAGGTATCAACTGTCTGGATTGCTTTATAGCCAATTCCTCCAGCCTCTGTGTCTTATCAGGGATCTACAAATGTGCAAAACATACACAAATGAACACCTCTTCCAAAATTATCAAAACAAGTAATAACTAGCAATTAAAAAGAATTACCTGGGTGGTGGCACGGGCACGTGGTGGTGCTTGTGACAATGCTTCAGCCATGTTAAGACAAGCCATCCCACTCGAAGCACTAGTTGGTGGAGCTGCAGCAATACTGTGTTGAGAAGCTGAGCTCCCCATACTGATGCTGCCAATTATAGGAGGCACCTCTGCCAATGCGGAGGTCCATTTATCAGCACCAAGCAAAGCTGAGTTTCCAATTGGCAGACTCTGAACTGCTGAGCTCAACCCAGGAGATGAAACTCTGGTGACTTGCCTCTCTTCAATCCCAAGAGAAGGGAAGTCTTTCTCAAATGCCGCTTTCTGGCTACCATTAAAACTACTTCCCCCGGAATGAATACCAGTACCACTGTTATGGGTGCTACTAATACCACCTTTCAAGTCCTCAGTCCTACGGGGCAATAACTCGCCAGGTCTCCTGGACACCAGTGACTGAGAGCGCCTCAAGCTGTTCTTATCAACTCTACCGGCTAAAATATTCCCCAGAGGATCAGATGAGTCATGATCCCACAGATCAACAGTACCTGATCTTTCTTTCTCTCTTTCACGATTTTTATCACGATGACTTCTATTAAAGCTACTGTACGGATGCTTCGAACTAGTACCACTAGAACTACGCCTAGAATTTGACGATGAACTGCGATCCAAAAACACAGAACGTGGGCTATCTTTGTCACTAACACTCCTAGGAGATCTATTGCGAGAAGACAGTGTGGAAAAAGTAACATCTGCAGCAAAAGTAACACAAATGTGCAAAATGTCATACTTAAAGTTAATTAACAAAACTAACTACTACCATTCAGCTTCATTTAAACACGCGCTTATAGTTAATTAAAACTGAAAACAATTCAAAGCAGCTGACAGTTAATTACCTGAATGCAAAGAAGAGGATGCAAAGTGGGGACTTGAAGAGCCACCACCCCCAGTAACACTTCCAGTACTTCTCAACCATTCTGGAACTAATGCTGGTTCACTCCTTTCCATGGGCGCCGTAGAACATGATCAGATTACTCTACAACAAGACTTTATTAAAACTCACTTTTTCTCCTTTCTGAACCCAATATGTCCAGAACTTTTACCCTGCCTATCCAACCATTTGCATAAACAACCACATTACATTAGTCTATCTAAAATTCCCCAAAAGAAATCAACCATGCACTTTTGCCTTCCTCTTTATATTTGAGGCAAATTTACCTCTCTATCACAATCCTTCCTTTGGCTTACTAATTCGAAGCCAACCCTATAAACACCAATAAAGGGTTTTCCAATCTTAATACCCGCGTAATTTTCCAAAACGAAATGAACAAAATTCAAGTACCTATAAATCAAATTTCATCTGTTACTCCATCTCTTTCACCAAAAGAAGATGGATTATCAAACAATTTGAGCAATTATCAGACTATCATTGCAATAACAGAAGAAATACCCCTTTTCGGTTTCCACAACAAGATTTCATCGAGTAATGAACCAAACAGAACCTAAAACTCACCGACCCACCATGCCAAATGGGGAGTAAAATTCACAAATTCACAAACCCTAGACCCGCAACAACAAACCCTAGGGTTTCTACACCACCAACCCAGATATTACACAGCAAAAATCACCCACATAATCCAAAATTAGAAGATTAACAAACTGATTGTTACCGATTATGAGAAAAACAAAAGCAGCGAGCGATTAAGAACCCAATAAGATCCTCAACAAAACCCTAACCGTTCTAAAATAACGCCAAAACCAAAAACTCTTAATATACGACGAAATATATTTCCGTTTTGGCCTGGGGGTGGGGGTTGGGTGAATACCAAATTCTTGACAATAGATGGTAAATTGTTTGTTCTCAATATGTAATAAGCGCAGTATTAAACGAATGGCGTGAGACACAGAGAGAGGCGAACGACAGAGAGAGCAGCGAGAGTGGGTTCAAGAAGAGAGACTAGGGCAAAAAACAATAAGGGGACTGTGGTTATGGTAATGTGTGTGTGTATATTAGGGTAGAGATATAGATTATAGTGTTTGTGCGTGTGTGTACCCAAGATTGGGAAGGAGAGGGTTAGGGGAAAATGAAAAAAGGCTATTAAAATGAAAAATAATTTTTTTATATTTTGTGTTTGTATTACTGATAAAATAAAATGGTTACTTCCTACTCCTATTTGATGTTGTTAGGTAATGAATTCTCTTTTTGCCAGCCCATTGGCTTATGTGTGCTGTTTATAGTTGTTATTATACCATGTGCTGTGATGTTTGTACATTTGTTTTGTTATCTAAAAGGATGAGACAGTGTTAGTCCCCAATAATAATCAATTAAGGTTGGATTAGTTAACCTTTCTTTGAAGTTTGGCTTAGTTATGGCATAACCGCATATTAGGCTTGATGCTCAAGCATTATTATTATTATTTAAAGAAAAAGAATAGTATTGACTCTGTGTAATAAAACAATAAAGAAGAATATTGCAAAGAAAGAGAGAGATTTTGATGATTTATGATGGAATAGGACCCCTCTATTTTTAGGAAAAAAGTGACTTAGCCACCAAATAATAAACCGCAAAATCTCTCTAAAATATAGATATTCACCTTAAATATAATTCTATTTATAACCCCATTGAATGTCTATTCAATAGATAATGTGTCTCGTTAAAACCTTAACTAAAATAAAACACAGTGAGAAAAAATTCTAATGAAGAAAAAAGAGTGCACATATCGAACAATACGTCTTTTGGTTGCCTCGTTAAAAACCTTGCAAGAAAATCTCAGTGGGACAAAATCTTGTAAGGGAAAAAGAGTACAACGCGTATTAACTCCCCCTGATGAGAGCATCAATTCATATCCTTGAGCCTTCGCATCCCAATCTTGTACACTAATTTTTTGAAGGTTGACGTTGGTAGATATTTGGTGAACAAATCAGCCATATTATCACTTGAACGAATCTGTTGCACATTGATATCACCATTCTTTTGAAGATCATGTGTGAAAAATAACTTTGGTGAAATGTGTTTTGTCTTATCTCCTTTTATGAATCCTCCATTAAATTGGGCTATGCATGTTGCATTATTTTCATACAAAATCGTGGGTAGTTTATCACACTTCAAACCATATTTGCCTCGAATAAGATGTATTATAGACCTCAGCCACACACATTATCGACTTGCTTCATGAATAGCAATTATCTCAGCATGATTAGATGAAGTAGCCACGATTGATTGCTTAGTCGATCGCCAAGATATGGTAGTGCCTCCACATGTAAACACAGAACCTATTTGAGATCGAGCCTTGTGTGGGTCGGATAAATACCCACTATTGGCATAACTAACAAGATCGGAAGTGCAATTATTGCTATAAAATAAGCCCATATCGGTAGTCCCCTTTAGATACCACAAGATATGTTTGATTCCATTCCAATATCTCCTTGTAGGAGCAGAGCTATATCTTGCTAAGATATTAACTGAAAAAGTTATGTCAAGCCTTGTAGTATTAGCAAGATACATCAGTGCACCAATTGCACTAAGATATGGTACTTCAGGACCAAGTAGCTCTTCATTCTTTTCTTGAGGTCGGAACGGGTCCTTATTCACATCAAGTGATCGAACCACCATCGGAGTACTTAATGGATGTGCTCCATCCATGTAAAATTGTTTTAATACTTTTTCTGTGTAGGCAAGTTGATGAACAAAAATCTCATTTGCCAGATGTTCAATTTGCAAACCGAGACATAATTTTGTCTTTCCGAGATCTTTCATCTCGAATTCCTTCTTTAAATAATCAATTGACTTTTGGAGTTCTGTAGGAGTTCCAATAAGGTTTATGTCATCAACATATACGGCAAGTACAACAAACTCCGATGTTGTTTTTTTTATAAAAATACATGGAGAAATAGCATCATTTATATAACTTTCATTTAATAAATACTCACTAGGGTGGTTATCCTTATCCTTTTCAGATCCGTAAATACGTCGGGCATTTGATTTACTATTTTCTGCAAATGAATAATCTTTTGTACCTTTTTTCACAAATAAAAGCACGTAAATCAAGATGAGATAATAATGGATTTTTCACAAAATTTTTCGTTTGGTTTCACCAATTTCTCTCCCTAATTTTGGGAAAAATGTCTCATCGAATCGACAGTCCGCAAATCAAGCAATGAACAAATCCCCCGTTAGTGTTTCAAGATAGCGAATAATGAAGGGCGATTTAAACCCAACATATATTCCTAACCTTTTTGGGGGACCCATTTTGGTGCGATATGGCGATGCTATAGACACATATACTACATATTCAAAAATTCTTAAATGGGATATATTAGGTTCATGACCCAAAACTAATTGCAAAGGGGAATGTTTATGATAATTTGTCGGTCTGAGACGAACTAGCATTGCTGCATGCAAAATGGCATGACCCCAAACAGAAGTGGGTAACCTCGTTTCCATGAGTAACGGTCTTGTTATCAATTGCAGACGTTTAATCAAAGACTCTGCAAGGCTATTTTGAGTGTGAACATGGGCTACAGGATGTTTCACTGTTATCCAATTGATATGCAATAATCATTAAATGCTTAGGATGAAAACTCAACAGCATTATCGAGTCTAATAAACTTAATTGGATTATCGAAAAATTGTGCCCGTAATCTAATTATTTGTGCCATTAATTTTGCAAACGATAGGTTGCGAGATGACAATAGGCACATATGAGATCATCTAGAAGATGCATCTATTAAGACCATAAAGTATCTAAACGACCTAGTATAGGTCCACAAATATCCCCTTGTATACGTTTAAAAACGTAGGGGATTCAATCCCAACCTTTGTTGGTGATGGTCTAATAATTAACTTGCCTTGATAACAAGAAGTGCAAGAAAATTTATTATTTGAAAGAATCTTTAAATTATTTAATGGATGCCCATTTGAGTTTTCTACAATCCGTCTTATCATAATTAATCCAGGATGTCCCAATCGATCATGCAAAAGTAAAAAAGTATTGGAATCAGTAACATTTTGGTTTACGATAGAATGTGTCTCAATTGCACTAATTCTTGTCCAACACTGAAACTCTAGAGGCATTGAATGTCACTATAAAAGGAGGCTTCAATGCTCTCACCTAACAGAGATATACGCCAAGAAAACCTAACACTGAACACACTAAGCACAAAAACACTAAGCACATTAGGGTTTCTGGTCTTAGCTTTTCTTACTGTCTTCATCTCTTTTGTCAAGTTCTTTACTGGTTCAACCTTGAAGGTTTCTGGGATCTTTGAGCAACAAAGGGATTTGTTTGGTCTGTTGCCCTTAAGAAGGTCAGCACCCTTCTCTCCCTTTTTCTTTTGTTCATCTCTCTGAATGATTTAGATATGTCGATGTTAAGTTCTGTAGATTATAATTATGTTATATGTGTTTGACATATTTGATAGTTATGTTTTGTTAGTGTAACAATCTTTTATGATTAGACTGTTCTGTTATGATTCCTTAAGTGATAATCGATTAAGTCATGAATGGTAATTATTGATCTTTGTCTTGAGTTCTCCTACAATTTCCATGCCTGAATTCTTACATGTTCATGTCCAATAAAAACCTCGTAGTTCTCAGTGACTTATAGTAGACTCATCTCTGTTTATTGTACTTCTGTAAATTTTATGAGTTTTTGGAAGCTAAGTTTACTACCTGATAGTTATTGCTAAAATAAAACCTGAACTTGTTTAAGACTTATGTTTCCCTACTTCTTAACCTTAAGTTTGAACTTACAATGTCTAAATATCTTCTAGTATGCCTGTGTTTTTGTTAAACTATTTTTGAGTTACCACTATGGTCCTTACTCTGTTGGACTATTATCATTGTTAAACCAATTATGTTCATATTTTTACTTTCACCAATGGTACTGTTGTAATGTTTAATTCTGCATATTATTCCCTACATCCTATTTGTTTATGATCAGGTTCATTATTTGGTAATCATAATTGCTATACAATATGTCCATGTCCCTGAACTAAGTTAAAAGAGTCTGAGTGTTTAGATGTCTTTCCTCCCTGTATCTGTACCTGTTAACTCTGAGGATGATATCTGAGCTATCACTATGACTTTCTCATGATCATGCTCAACTGTTGTATGCATATGAAACTATCTCATTTGCATCAAGCTGTTTTCTTCTCATGAATCTTTGCTGCATGTATATTCTATAAGGTTAAACTATTTTCCTCTTCTCATTGTAAGTCATGATTTGTTTGGATAAAATCAACTAATAACTGCTGCACAACTGAGTTTGTCTATTCCATAGTCAGTTGAGATCTTCACACATATGTGCAATACATCCCTGTCTTTAATCTCTTTGAGCCCCTGCTAAATTTCTGTAAAGTCTACATGCATCTATCATTAGCTTATCTTCCATTAAAGTAGGATGTAGACATACTGTTATAGTCAATTGATAGTTCTAGGAATTGAAACATGGTCACCCCATACTTACATGCTAAACTAGACTTGTGTTTGAAATGAATTGGTTTTGATACAAAGCTTCCATTTCCTTTTTTCATTTGCATGATCAACTTGGTTCTGTAATGTGTAAAGCTCATTTCCCTATATGAGATTATTATCTATTTTACCTTGCCTATGAATAGTTGACTGAATGTTTCTAGTATCCTTGCTTAACTTTGTAACACTATGTTTTGTTTTGAGTGATGCTTAGTCCCCCTCTTTACTGTTAACACGAAGTTGAGCTTGACTCTCAAACCTTATGAAGCTCCTTTGTTGGTATTATCTGAACACATTGACTTGCTAATATTGTGAGAAGCATGACCCTGTTTTGACTTCAGAAGTCCTATATTTGAACCTATGAAAACGTAATCATGATAAGAGTTTAATCACATGACTTTGATAACCTTTCTGTGGCAATAGCTGACCATGACTGTTGGTTTGAATCTGCCTTAATGTCTTTAAGGTTCCAAGTAATGTTGTCAATGCCTGTTTGAATATGTTATGCTTTAATGATTCATTCCTGCAATGGTGTGATTATAAAACCTCTTTTTATCTATGAGTATTCTGAACTCAGCCCCTCTCCCTTTAGGTCTCCTTGATATGTGGTTCCCTATTTAGTATTAATAATAATGTGTACTCTTGTGCTATTTTTGTTAAGAGAAAAGTATATATTTCGTGGTAGTTAATACCTTAGTAGTTAGTTCACATTGGAAGGGCCTCATTGGCACTTAAACCCATAAGAAAAATATGTAGTTAGTGATTAAGGGTATTTGGGAGCGGAGTTCAACTCTAGGTTGGGTTGCCCTCCCCGACACAAGCATTGCCCTGGGCATTGAGTCCTTTGGGAACTTTGAAGTGTCAGGGGATCCAAAGGGAACATCGACCTCAAGTGGGGTTCCCTCCTTAGCTCTTAATTCATTGACACATTCAGTTCTTTAAGGGTTTAGTGTTTAATGACAATGCAAGGTTTTCAATGTGAATTATTTGCTAAGTAAAGCCACCACATTAATGTATAATTTTCTCTACCATATTAATCTTATTCTTGCTTCAATTATCTGTTTGTGTATTTGTTATGTACATCAAAGTATTATATGTAATTAGAATATGTTAAATATATATGGGATATATGTCTAATGACTTTCTTATTCTTTAACATGTACATCGATTTGGGCTACTTGGTTCATGATGAACTCAGGCCCAACTCCAACTTTATTACATCTCATTGAGGAGTCCAAATTCAGCTTGTATCCGTGTCTCTTCACTGCTGGGCCTGCCTTCTTAAGGCCCAATCACAGAGTCCATTCCTCTTTCCCTCAACTCCTTTATCATTATTACTATCTCGTTAATTTAGTTTACTTTTTATACTAGTTCGATGTTAGTTGTATTTATTATGTCTATATTGTTGTTTATCTCTCATGTATATAACACTCATATATTAGAACGCATGTTTTTCTTTCATGCTTTGGTATCATGTAAACTTAGTCAAGCCTTAACAACATAGGATTTAAAAGGGAAATTAGCTAGCAGTAAATCTTTAGTTTGCTAGTTACAATCTGCTCGCTAATTACTATGTTTTTCACTCACCCTTCTTTTCTTTAAAGATTTTGAAATCCAGAACTTAACGAAACATCAGCTCTATTTCAAAAGGAAGAATCAGATGTTAGCTTCATTTTCAAGAGGAAAATCAGAATTTCAAGAAACTGTCGCCCTTAAATCTTTAGTTCGCTAGTTACAATCTGCTCGCTAATTACTATATTTTTCACTCACCCTTATTTCCTTTAAAGATTTTGAAATCCAGAACTTAACGAAACATCATCTCTATTTCAAAAGGAAGAATCAGATGTTAGCTTCATTTTCAAGAGGAAAATCAGAATTTCAAAAAACTGTCGCCCGTAAATCTTTAGTTCGCTAGTTACAATCTGCTCGCTAATTACTATATTTTTCACTCACCCTTCTTTCCTTTAAAGATTTTGAAATCCAAAACTTAATGAAACATCAGCTCTATTTCAAAAGTAAGAATCAGATGTTAGCTTCATTTTCAAAAGAAAAATCAGAATTTCAAGAAATTGTCGCCCGTAAGGAATTTTTTCGGTAAATAACCCCTTCTTTAAAAACCCTCTGAATCTAAGGTAAATTCTAGATATGCTTTTTCACAAACGTCCCTTTAGAATTATATATATAGACATCCCCCAAATCAAAGTATTTTCATAACTCAATCCCTTTTATAAACTTATAAAAATCTAGACCACGTATGTACCAATTTCAAAACCCTTTCAACATATCTTATAAACCTCTTCATAAATTCATATCACTCTAAGACCCCACATTCTCTCTATAAATACCATATTTAGATATATAGTAAGTAACATTCCTTATCACTAGTCAAAGCCCTTTTATAAATAACTGATCCCAAACTTAGTTTAAATCCTATGGAGCTACCTCAGGTAGATTTTAAGGGGTGCCTAACACCATTCCCTTTAAAGAACAAGAACCCTTACCCATAATCTCGCCGGTTAGCAGACTAATAATAAAAACATGACTTAGTAATTAAATAAGTACCCTAGTATACCTTTAAATATTAGGTGACAACTCTTTTTCATCAACAACAGAGAGATCACAAGTTGAGTCCTATCTTGACTAGTGCAAAATAGGGTGTAACAAAGTATATAATAAAATTGGGGTGCAACCCGTGGGCTAAAAAGCGAAAAGGAGTCAAACTCTGAGAAATTGGCCTAGTGCTCCACGTGGGGCACCACACCCTGCGCTTTTGATGAAATTGGGAGGTCTTTGATAATCCTCACTATTCCCGCGCGCCACACCCCGTGGTGCGGTAGTGTAAATCTTCGTCCAGGTAAGTAAAAAAAATAAATTTCTTTTCTTGTTTTGAATGCCCCACCCCAGTCCCCAGCCCCATTATTTTCTGCCCCATTTACTTCTTTTGCCCATTATCTTTCTCTCTTTGTCTAACCTCTCTCTCCCTCTTATCCCAAATTTTCCCCTTTCTTCCCCAAATTTCTTCCACCCTCAGCTCTTTCTATATTCAAGGTAAGTTTCTTCTCCTTTCTTACACCACCCTTATTTTGTTATAATATTGTGTAGTATTAGTTTAACTTTTCTTAACCCTAGTTAGTTATTATCTTGTAGCGTTTTAGTAAATTGCTCACGCTAAGGCCGAAATTGTGCTTGATTTTATTGGGATATTTGTTGTTCTTATGCTTTTGGATGATTCTTCGTGTGTCTTGATGGTGTTGGAATTATTTTGTGATGAAGCTTTGTGGGGCTGTCTTTTTGGCCGAAAATTGGAGGCGTTGTGGGATATATTTTATGCATCTTATGATATTGTTGTGCTATGATGATGATATATTTGTGTTGGATGGTGTAGTTGGTGTAAATTTGTGAGGGTTGCATTCTCAATTTAAAATTGGAAGAAGTATTAATAATAGTGCCTATTACATGTTTGAAAAAATGCCCCAATGACACCAATGGTGAACTATGAGCACGAAGTTGACTTTTGGGACTTGGTAATGAAATTGTTGATGGATGATAAGTGTGGGGTGGGCGGTTTATGTGCTAATTTAGTGAAATTGTGAAGTGTTAGTCCCGAGTGCTAATCGATTGACCACCCCATGCTATTGTGTTACTAGTTGCTAATTGGGATGTCCGATTCATGTTAAGTACTTGTGTAGTATTGTAGTATAACTTCTTGGTTTTATTTTCTTAGTTACTAGTTTAGCTTCTTGATTTTGTATTTTACAATTGTGTAGTCCTGGTTGTGTTGTTATAATGTTAGTATGTGGTTGGGCAGGTTGGTGATGACATGTGACGTGCTTTTAATGGGGTAGTATGAGTCTCTAGTATGCATTGTACTTGTAAACATGCCAATGACATAAGTGTGCGGTGGTTACCCCGTTTGCTCTTACTTGTTGTTTTACGTGTTGTGGCTAATTGTGTTTGTCTTATGCAGGTACAATGTCTCGTCGTCCAAATAAGCGTGATAACACCAGTTCTTCTTCTGGGGTTGCATCTAGTTGTCGGAGAAGAGGTAGGCGAGCACCACCTGCCGCCCCAATGGAGGAGGAGATGGAGCACATTGACCTGGATGCTAATGTGGTCCCGGGGTGCAATTTGGCATTCGTCCTGTCCCAAATCATGCTAGATATTAGTACAAGACCTTTGTTCCTGCGGTGAACTCGAACCCCAAGGTTGCTATAGATGATGGAAAGTTGTCCCGGAAATACTCCGGGATCTACAACAATATCTGGGCACTAGGTTTTGAGAGTTTGTTCCATCCCGGAGATGCGGTGTACGTGAACTTAGTGAAGGAGTTTTATGCCAACGGGAAGCCTGAGGCCAGTTTGGATGTTGTGTATGAGGTGCAGGTTCTAGTCAAGGTGATCCCCTTTTCCTCTCAGCTGATCAATCATATTATGGGATTCTCGGAGAACACTCATAAGTTGTTTATGAGTCTTCTTCATTGCCCAAACTATCCTAATATCCGACAATAGCTGTGTGGAGTTAACTTTCTTGCTACATGGACGCAGGATGGCAATGAGTACCACAAAGATATGAAGAAGAGCACATTCCAGCGTCCAGCTAGGGTTCTTCTACGACTGATCACTGCAAATATTATGCGTAGCCAGAGCGACACTGATGTCTCATGGGTGAAGCCATGTCTGATTATGCCTTCTTAACCAGGATGAGGTTCGATCTTTGAAAGATCATGCTTGAGCACATGGATCGATTGCGACCATTTGGGTCCCGACGCCTATATTACCCGAATATGATCTGTAAGGCCCCGTTAAACATTTCCTAATGATTCAAGATTTTAAAGTGATCCAACGGTATTCGGGAATAACGTATTCAAGTATTAAAGGAGACCCATGGGATAGAACCACATCATTTTGAAATGAAAATATATGTTTAAGGTGTGTAGGAACATACTAATGAGTTTTGTGAATGTCAAGAATTTGTGTGGAATAAGTTGGATATATTAAGTGGAAAGGATGTCTCAATTCGCACATGATCATACTTCAAATGCATTATTCTACCAAACTATAAAGACTTAGGAGGTTATCTACTATCAAATTAAAGCCCTTTGAGTCTAATTTCCAACGCATCAAACAGTTTGTCATTTGGATATTTCTACAGAAAGTTATGACCATTTAACCGGACCTATGCCATATGCGCGCCCAGATGCACGGTCGCGCATATTAGAGGGTATTCTGCCTCAAGTGCGCAACCAGATGCGCGGTCACTTGCCCAGGTGCGCGACCGCGCATGTAGGAGCCATAAAAATACCCCCAAGGATGGGGAGAGAGAGTGGCTAAGTCATTTCTTCAAGACTAGGGCTTTCTCTCCATCACCCATCCGGCCAAGACTTCCAATACACATATAAGGTGAGTTTTTAAATGTGTTTTTATATTGATTTCACTTCTCAATCACTAGTTATAACAAGGTTTTGATTGGATTCCATAGGATTTCTTCAAAATATCAAGAACACCCCAAAATTTGTCTTTCAAGATTTGGTCTACAATAGGTATGTCTACTACCTCTAACTAATTCATGGTGATTATTTACATATGAAATATGTGTTAGGACTTATGGGATGGTTATTGGAAGACACAAATGCCTAACCTAGATTGTGGTGTTATTGTAGAGATTGTAAAATAAATTAATTAATAATATTTATGGATTGGGAGTAAATTGTTGGGCATGCATGTGCTAATGGAATTTGTGGATGGTCTAGAGACGATTGTGAGGTGAATCATTGGTATGAAAGGTGATTGTTAGGTGAAGAAATTCCATTGGAGGAGGTTGTACAAAGATATGCACACTAGATGTTTGATAAAAAGTCTAAATGACTTAAAGTATAGAAATCTTACTAATATTGTACAAATTATTGTATATTGAATTGTTTTAGTGTGGTGGACCATCGTAGTACTATTAAGGGGCGAATTTTAGGTATGTTGTCTAAACTACTCCTTTAGAAATGAATTTCATGACGTTCCCGTAAGTTTCAAGCATGGTTGTCTCAAGTTCCTTATTCCCATGTTCCGAGTTATTCCTAATAAATTCGATTATCCCGATAAGCAAGTGTCGAGAATTATATATTCAAAATGTGTTCCGAATGTTACTATCACATTATGTTATCCATCGGAAATGTGTTCAAGAATGATATGTGTATTAAAATATTATGGCTTTGAGTAGTGTTTCAAATGAAAGTCCATTATGCATAACTTGGAAAGAATACTCCATGCGTCTAAAACTCCTATTGCTCATATGTGTACCTAAAGTCTTTATTTGAATGTGAAAAAAGTGTGTTGGAGATGTAAAGCATGGCCACCGTGCTGATAATAAAAGTTATACTTATGACTAATAGTGCCAATGAAATGAAATGATGTGAGAAAGGTCAAGAAATGAGCCTTGATTCAAATGTTCCAAATTGACTTCGAAAATAGATTTTCCTAAAGGCTTATGTACTCAAGTCGTGCCCAAATGTGGTTTTTTCAATTAATGCTATGCTTTGTAAGTATTTCCAATGTGTTTTGAACTCTTATATATTCTTGAGTTAAAATTGTGTATTGCCCTTTGGGGAAAAGTGTTTCAAGAATAAATGATGTGTTACTCGTTTATGATTTTAACTTGTGCTTCGATTGCCAATTATTTTACTTTATTTCTTAGAAAGAAATCCATTGTACTTAAAGTCTTCATTACTAATAAATTTAATGTTGTGATTCCTGAAATATTTTATGTATTGATATTTATGATGATGATCCATGAAAAGAAATAAATGAAAGTGTGAAATATGAAATACGTCCACCTGCCATGAATGATGAATCATATATATGGGCAAGAGAGCCAATGAAATAATGATGTTGTAAGTAGCTGAAAGTACCCATGAAGCTATATATGGTATGAAAGGTTATGAGGTAAAATGCAATTTGTACTTTTGTTTTCTATGTATGCAAATTAAAAATATTTTTGGGAGTATTGATGGTCACCAAGGAAGGGTAGGTTGAATTAACCTAACCCCGAACCAACACGTGCCAGTGTAGGAGTAGATTGTAATTATTCCCCTTATTTGGGATGAGATTGATGTGATAGAATTATTCCCCTTATTTGGGATGAGATTGATGTGATAAAATTATTCCCCTTAATTGGGATGAGATGATTGATAGAAAAAGGATGATGTCGATCCACACGGCATTGTGGTGAGATGGCCTAGCTGATCGGGTCGTGATCGGATACTATGCCGCACACATGGTGGTGATTATGCTGAAAATTATAATTGAAATTGTGATTGTGGTTGATGTCTCGGATGAGACAGCCTAGCCTATCGGGTCGTGACCGGACTCCGTGCTAAAAGTACGGTGGTATTGGTATTGTAAACGGTGATATTGGGAATAGTGGTATATTGGCGCTAAATATTTCCCAACCAAAAATAATATTATCTTCATATTTTGATTATCATCTTCATAGTATTATCTTCATATTTTGGAAATTAGTTTGTTTTAACTTGGCATTTAGATATCATTAATTGTTGACTGTTGTTCTCATGATTTTCTCTTCCTTACATTGGCATTTTATTTTAAAAGAGGACAATTAACTTTACATACTAGTACTATTCCACATGTACTAACGTCCCTTTTGTCGGGGGCGATGCATCTTCAATGGATGCAGGTAGTTCATCAACGGGTAACTTTGGTCCTCATTAGTAGTCACTCTCTAATCAGTAGGTTTTGGTGAGCCCTGCTCTATTCTGGGCCTGATGTCACTTGATGTTATATTTTGTGTTTTGAGGTATAGCCGGGGCCTTGTTGCCGGCACTTCTATACTACTCTTCTGTTGTACTTAAAGGCTCCGTAGATAGGTTGTGGGTAGTGTTTGATGTTGGAAATTGAACTAGAAGTGTTGGTATTTAGCAAACATATTTTTCATTATATCTATAAACTTGTAATATTTTGGAAGTCGAAAATAAATCTACTTGATTAATGGAAAAGAATGGAGCACTTGACTCCTCTCAAGTATATTTTCGGTGACAGATTCTTATATTGTTAATGGGCAAGGTTGGGTAGAAGGCATCTAGCAGGCTTGCTTAACCGGGGTATCTCGGTTGAGCGCCGATCGCGCTCTTCGAGGTCGGGCGTGACGTGATCACTCGGATGTTGCGGATGTATCACGTGGAAAAGGAGTTTTATTATGATTGGATGATCCCGATGTTGCAGCCTATTAAGGCCTTTGATGTCACAGCTGTGATTGACCCCCCTGCTGTTGTTGTTCCTGTGGACCAGAGGTTGGTTCGTGTCGAGGAGACACTACACTTGTTATTTGCTGATATGCGCCTTCGCTCTGCTGCTGGGGGGAGACTGACTTGGATGAGATGCAACAGGGTCATCCCGTATCTGCTGTTACTCAGTAGTGGTTGGGTTTGGCCGAGGGAGGACATTTGCCACCGGATTCGGACGTGAACTCCGTCCCTTCTGATGATGAGAAGTACTCGTGCACCTTCGAGGGTGCTAATGATGATTAGGCCGAGGGCCTTAGGGAGTCACCTTCTTCACTCTTATTTCTATTGCTTTGTATTGGGGACATTGTAATCTCTTAAGTGTGGGGTGGGGTGGTCCTATTTGCTTGTATTTGTCTTGTCTTCTCTTTGTCATTTGGCTTTGTTTGATTTGTTTCTTGCTTTATTAGACAATTTGGCATGTAATTGTAACTCTGAATTCAATTTGGCCTGTAATAGTTAGTAATTGTAATTGTTTAGTAGTTCAACTTTTCCCAACGATGGATTCCGTCGACTGTCTTCCTGAGGGATTTGAAGTCGAACGAGAAAAAATACAAAAAATAAAAAAAAGTTGAAAATCCAAAACAATATGTGTTTTATTTCTATTTTACGTTCTTAGATAGTGTACTAAATTCCCCTTGGTTTTTCTTTGTGATGAGGTTCTTTTCCAAGGGTTTTAGTTGAACCGGGTATAGTTAGTTTTTTTCGTTTATAGGAAAAATAAATCTTGGGTCATTGTGCTAGTTGGAAGAATTTTTCTTTTACTGCATATGCCTTGAGAGCGGTGAGTGCCTTAGTTGTGACACCTAGGCTCAGTTCTTGACTCGTGTACATGTGCCTTAATTTGTTTGATCTCAACTTTGCTTAACTGCTTTGACTAGAGAGTCGGGATAGCTCCGATCCTAAGTGAGTTATGTGCCAATGTGTGTGTAAGGTTTTTGTTGATATTCTGTGCATGTCGGTTGATGTCTAGAACTTACCCCATGTATTTGCAAAGTGAAATAGAAGTCTTGTTCAGTCTAGTAAGTGATATAGGTATTTTTTTGTTGAGCCAGATATATTCCCGTGACCCACCTAATTGTTGTATATCCTAGTTAGCCCCTTTGAACCTATAATCCTATTTTCTTTTGCAATCACACTACAAGTCTGAACCTTTTTTATTTGAATTGACTATCTGTTTGAACCTTTGACCTCTTTTGAGGACTTGAAATTGTGATTAACTTGTTAAAAGCTAAGTAGAGGTATGGTTGGGTTTTCGAGTGGAACTAAAAAAATTGAGAAATGTGAGTTGTTTAAAAATTTGTGCGAACCACTTGTAGGGAATTGAAAAAAGAAAGTGAATTTGCTTAAGAGCAAAACAAAAATCAGAACTTTGAAATGAAAAAAAGAGAGAGCATGGGGTATGTTTTAGAAAAAAAAAATTGATTCCTTGCTAATGGTAGTTCTCATCTTGTTTGTGCTTAAAAGAATTGGGAGTTTGGTTCTATTTTGTGAAGGTTGGGATGTGGTTCAATACAAGTATAGGGTTTAGATACTCGTCCCGCAGCCTATATTACAACCAAAATAAAGCCCTACATGATCTTTGACTGAATGAGCTTAATTAGTAGAGTACTATGCTACGGACAAGCTTATGGTGCATTTTTTGTGGCATATGAATTTTAATTCTGAGAGTGAGTGGATTCTTTCTATCTTGAGTTCCTATTTGTTCTTGAATTTTATTGTGTGTGGAACTACTATCTATTTTTGGTGTGAGGGCACATGACTTGCAAAAGGAAAGGTAATATTTTTGGCATCTATGTTAGAATAAGTGAGCGGGTTGTAAAAAATACGTAGTGCTTTTGAATCGAGTCTTGAGGTTAGAATGTTATAGTATGATGTTTAGTCTGTTTTTAATATTCTTGGCATGATGAGTTAGGAAAATTGTTTGATGAAAAAGCCGTCTCTATGTGAAGTGTAATTTGATTGCTCGAGGACAAGCAATGTTTTAAGTATGAGGTGTTGATGGTAGGCTAGAAACTCGTATTTTAGCCGTATTTTGCACTCTAATTACTGCACTTTACTTGTGTTTGAGCTTAAATGATGGCGATATGTATTTATTACGTGTTTTATTCCTTACAGGACATGATTCCGAGTTAAGAAGATAATTTGGAGCTAAATCGAACAAGTTGGAGCTTTGAAATTTGAGTAAAAGCCCAAGGAATTAAACCGGGATCGCGTTCGGGGAGGGAGGGAGGGGGGTCGAGAATCAAGTCTGAGGATCAAAAAGTACACGAAAATAATTACTCTAAGAAAATTGCACTACCGCGCCGCATGGGGCACCACGAGTCGCGGTGTGACATTGCAATTGTGCCTGTCTGACATAATAACATGCTCTCTAAATATGTCCACTAGCGCAATGCATGGCATGCCACGCTTGTGTATCTTTCTGAGAGTACTTTCCTTCTCTGCCTTGGAAAAGGTAGTTCCATCCGGACCCTCTTCAATACGGTATAAATATACCAAAATACGTTTTTGAAGGGACTTTTGACCTACAAAAGATTTGAGAAGCAACTAAGGCAGGAATACACAAACTGAGTTGTATCGCATTTGATATGCACACTTAACATACAGGCATAAAGATGCATTTTCTTCATGTTGTACGATATTGCATCATTCATGACTTCACATACTCATTGACATGTAGGCATAGAGATGTATTTTCCTCATGCCATTTGAAAATGAAACATTTACTTGTTGAATGTTTTTTGATTAAAAAAAATCACAGTTTTGCAAACGTACTCCTATTTGGTGATTCGGTAAAAGATTGGGTTTTCACTCATATACTTGAAAAGCATGCCTATTTTTTGTAAATGTGAATGAGTTGAGCATCATACCTCTAGGTTATTTTTATTGCATTATTTTATTATGTTATTATGAATTGTTGCTAATTATTGGAGTTGGACTCGGACCCTTGTCCCAGCTTGTCACTACTTTCAACCTAAGGTTAGGTTTGTTACTTATTTAGTGTATGGGGTCGGCTGTACTCATACTATACTTCTGCACCTTGCGTGCAGATGTTGGAGGTTGATGTTGTTGTGCACGGCAGGGGCTGAATTTGAAGATGTACCTGCGTTCCGATCATAGCTACCTCTTGATCTTGGTAGATTTAGAATTTTAATATGTTCATGTATATTTCAAACAGATGATGTACTTTATTTCATACCAGCTTTTTAAACTCTAAATCTTAGAAGCTCATGATTTGTACTACCAGTCCTTGGGAATTCTTGTATAAAAGCAGTTTTATTATCATTTCTTTTTTTAAATAATCTCATTAATTTGGACAGTTGTTAATTGGCTTACCTAGAGGGTTGGGTTAGGTGCTATCACGACTAGTTGGATTTTGGGTCATGACATTTAAAGAAATAGAAAACATCAATGCTAATGATTCGATACAAACTCCCATATTGCATCGATCTTTGGTTGAAATCTTGATGAATGATAAAACAAAATGCATACTCTCATAGTATCAATTCACTCAGTCCTCACAGTCACTCAATCATCCCAATCGCTCGGCACTCGCATTGGGCACTTGCACTCAGTAGGTACCTGCGCTCACTGGGGTGTGTACAGACTCCGGAGGGGCTCCTTCAGCCCAAGTGCTATAATAAGCCAAACATGGCATGAATCAATAACATCTGTTGCGGCGTGCAGCCCGCTCCCATCATAAATCAATATCCTCATGATCAGGCCCTCGACCTCGCTCAATCATCAATCTTTCCAGTCTCACGGGCTCACGATGTCATGAAAATCAGCCCAAAAAAAATGATGATGCGATGTATCAATAATTTATGACAGAGACTGAGATATGATATGCAAATGAATGCGTGTGACTGAGTATGTAATTGCAATGTAAGCAAATAACTCAACAACAAGAATGACCTCGGTGGGTCCCAACAGAATAAGCATGTAGCCTAGACATGGTTTCTAACATGGATCACAACTCAATAGCTCTAGTATGTAGAGATTTCATGGTTACAGATAAGGCCAGGTAACTACACAATACCACAGAAACAACGGAGTCACAATTGACACGGTGCACGCTCACACGCCCGTCACCTAGCAAGTGTGTCACCTCAACACCAAACACATAACACGTATATTCAGGGTTCATACCCTCAAAACCAAGTTTAGAAGAGTTACTTACCTTGAGCAATCCAAATCCAATACCGAGCAAGCCACGCGATGCTCCAAAAATGTCATCTCGTGCGTATCGACCTCCGAATGGCTCGAAACTAGCCAAAAGCAACTCAAATACGTCAAATAATGCCAAAGGAAGCAAACCTAATCGATAAAGGTCGAATCTTTAATCTAAAGTACAAAATCGGCCAAAGAGTCAAACCTAGGCTCGCGCCTGAGAACCCAACAAAAATCACAAAATCCGACAACCCATTCAATTACGAGTCCAATCATACTAGTTTCACTCAAATCCGACTTCGAATCGATGTTCAAAACTCAAGAATTCGCTCTATGAAACTTTAGATAAAGACCCCCAATTTCTCTTTTGGAACCCTCAATCAAATGCCAAAAATGAAGATAGATTCATGATATAAAATCGAAAATGAGTAGAGAATACTTACCCCAATCCATATGGTGAAAATTGCTTCTAGAATCGCCTCAATCCGAGCTCCATAGCTCAAAAAAAATGCAAACATGGCTGAAACCCCTGAAATAGAGTACTTTATAATCACTGGGCGAATTAATGAACCGTGATCGTGAAGAAGAAAATTTCACTGCCCAGAAAATACCTTATGCGATCGCAAACAAAGCCCCGCTAACACGAAGAACAAACCACACTGCTTCCAACAATAAACTATGCAATCGCAAATGTACCCATGCGAACGTGATGCACACAGGCGACCAAGCTTTGCGAACGCGTCCAAAATTATGCGAACGCGTTGAAGAAGCTTCCAACTCCCGATCTCAGCTCAGCCCTACGCGAACGCGACATCCACTATTCGAACGCGTACATCCTTCAACACCCAGCTACGCAATCGCATCTGAACATCGCAACCGCAAATAAGAAACAGCCCACCTCCATATTTCCCTCTACACGATCGCATCTACTAATCCGCGATCGCGAAGAACAATCCATACACCAGAAACCAGAACACACTACCAAGGCCAAAATGAAGGAAAATGATCCGAAACACGTCCGCAACTCACCCGAGCCACTCGGGACCCCGTCCGAATATACCAACAAGTCCCATAACATAACACGAACCTACTAGAGGCCTCAAATCTCACATAACAACATCGAAACGACAAATTACACCCAAATTCAAACTTGGTTGAACTTATAACTCCCAAAACACGCGCCAAAACATATCAAATCAACTCGGAATGAACTCAACGTTTGCACATAAGTCCCAAATAACATAACGAAGCTATTACAATTCCGGGATCCACAATCCGAATCTGATATCCACAAAGTCAACTCCCGGTCAAACTTATGAACTTTTCAAACCTTCAAATTTTCAACTTCCGCCAATTAGTGTCGAATCCTTCTAGGAATATCCAAATGCAAATTCGAGCATACGCCCGAGTCTGAAATCACCATTCGTACCTAACGGAACCATCAAAACTCCATTCAGGGATCAAATTCACAAAAGTCAAACTTGGTCAACTCTTCCAACTTAAAGCTTCAATAATGAAATTCATTCTTCCAAATCGATTCTGAATAACCCGAAAACCAAAACTGATGATTCACACAAGTCATAATACATCATAAAGATCTACTCATGCCCCAAACTACCGAGCAAAGTGCAAAGGCTCAAAACGACCGGTCAAGTCGTTACATCCTCCCCCACTTAAATATACGTTCGTCCTCGAACGTGTCGAGAGTCGTTCTAAAGCCATCAAACCTCAGTGTAACCCTAACATGTACATACCCGGGGGAGATCCCACTCCACCCTATTCATATAGACCCGACAACACAACATAACTGAAGATCATTACTTCAACCTTAGTCCGTAAACCACAGAATCCAAATTTCCAATATCCGGGATTTCCTAAAAGACCTGAACCTCGCGCCTACACCTTGTACAAGTCTGAACAAGTTGTATCAAGCCATAACCATAACCCAAGTTGTAATCACATGACCTACTATACGACTCGCATACTCGTAGCAAAATTTCATCACAGTAGCTGCTCAAAACAACCCATTATCGATAATAAACCTCATATCAAACAAAGCCTCGTTTTAAACTTTCGTGCACTGCCGATGATGGAAGAAATATGCGGGAACTTATAACCATTCATTAGATCAACAAGTCATGAAGCTCTCCCTCGTCCGACAAGAACCAAAGCCAAATCCTGGGTTAACTTCCGATATTATTCTTCCGTAATCAAATTAGATAGTATCCATTCAAGGTACACTGACCTCATCTCATCAAACACAACCACTCTAGTGACTTGCCACATCAGTACAACCTAAAGCCACAACCCGTGCAATCCGTGCACCAATAAGCAACAAACCCAAAAGTACTCAATCATGGAAAAAATGACTCAAACGAGAAAACCATCTCGCAAGTTGAACAAGTACCACCACAACCGCAATGCTACGAACCCATCATATATAGTAGAACCAAGACACACGAATCTAACACAAAGGATCATATCGCAACATAACTCTGCTACAATGCGTGACCCCATCCAAACACTAGCTCATATGAAATACCTCAAAGCCACTATGCCCGAAATCAAAAACCACGTGCAACTCGACATCAAGTACCCAAGATGCATGACCATAACCATGGAGAAACAAATAACACAATACCACAGTCCATAAAGAACATAACCAATGCACAATTACGCATTCCACACCCTAATACCCATCTCGATCGAATTCCGCTATAAGGCACAAATAGAACTGCCCTATGTGTGCATATAACCAATGAATAACAACCCCTCATGGCATAGATGGGTAACTCATAGAACATATCAGAACACGAATAAGCTTAACTCTAACCGAATGGCACATCCCTCAACAATAGCAGTATAAAGTCAACCAATCTGACCCGGTGTAGAATACACATCCTCATTAGGCCTACCAATGGCGCCCAGATCAATCCTGGTCATTCACAAATAGATACATAACCCTCCGAAAGTCCACAATGACTGAACCATAACACATACTATCATCTGGCTACCTTTGGCCACATCTCCACGGTCCACAACCACGAAACAATCTATTTTTGAGAACTCCCGATCTCCAAATTCATATAACACACGAATCACCATATCCGATTTCAACTCCATTGCCCGCATATCTAACACATCTTTCATACACAATCATCCCACGAGGAATACTTTGATAATTCTTCTATGCCACATAGCGAAATCGGAATACCAACGGTCGATCAACCAGGTGATTACCGCAATACCAATGAAGCATTCGTATGTCAACACACAGTGCGCCTTCTGAAATATGCACCCTTCTCAGGAATTACCAAGCAGTTATAACATTCATCTATATATTTAAACCTATCCATGCTGTCCAAAATTCATGACCATCCCTCCAAAGATGAACCATGACCTTGTACATGCAAAACTCATTCCTACACAACACACCGCATCTATCATTCCATCATATGAACCATACGAGAATCTCATAATCAACTCTAAGTCACAAGCAAAATATATACTCAATTAGCCATGAACCTTCCATTGGATCTCATCCAGGAGAAAATCACAACATGCAATGTGCTCCTCACGCCAGCAGGAAATATACACCTTGAACCGTGGTAGAAACCATTGAGAACACTTTGAAGTCCATTTGCACATAACCCAGCTATTAGAGTATTCTTAGTGATTTCTACCACGAGCATTGCCACGAAATACCTATAGACATGTGCATCATTTCAACACCTAGTACACATGCTAGGTGACGCACATTCTCAATGGTAGTACAAATCATGAGCTTCTCAATTGTGCCTGATTGACAGAATAACATGCTCTCTAAATATGTCCACTAGCGCGGTGCATGGCACGTCGTGCTTGTGTATTGTTCTGAGAGTACTTTCCTTCTCCGGCTTGGAAAATTAGTTCTATCCGGACCCTCTTCTACACGGTATAAATATACCAAAAATACGTTTTTGAAGGGACTTTTGACCTACAAAAGATTTGAGAAGCAACTAAGGCAGGAATACACAAGAATTCATCAAGATTTCAACCAAAGATCGATGCAATATGGGAGTTTGTATCGGATCATTAGCATTGATGTTTTCTATGTATTTAAATGTCACGACCCAAAATCCAACTAATCGTTGTCACGGCCTAATTTCTCCCTCAATGATCCACGTGACGACACCTAGTCTCTACGATTAGGTAAGCTTAACACTTTTGCGAAAATGAAACTAAAGCATGCTTTTAACTACTAACAGTAATAAATATCAAATAAGCAACTGAATACCACTCGACATATACAATTATCACCTCTGAAAATGTATAACACAGTTCCCAAAACCCGGAATACCGTATGTCACAAGCTACTAAGAAGTTTTAACTGTTCCATACATCCTTTCTACAAAAAGAAGGCAAAATGAACATATGGGGATAGAGGAGGACTCCGAGGATCTGCGGGCGTGAGCAGATGTACCTTGAAGTCTCCAATAAGCAGCAGCGACTTCAACTAGTGATGAGGTTGGTAAGATGAACCTGGATTTGCAGACGAAAAATATGTGCATGAAAGGGCGTGAGTACACTACAACAGTACCCAGTAAGTGCCAAGCCTAACCTCGGTCGAGTAGTGACGAGATCAGGTCAGGGTCCTACTGGTATAAATATAATGAAATAGGACAGAATGAAATATCGCAGAAAAAAATAAATACGGGAATCTAAACAGGAATAGAATCAATGAAACACAACAGCTCAGAATACAGTGATAACAACAGGGGATCTCCCGAGATACTGTCTCGTAGTCCCAAATGTAAATGTGCAGGGGGATCTCCCGAACACCATTCCGTAGTCCCAAAATAAATATGCAAAACAGGGGGATCTCCCGAAATACCATTCTATAATCCCAAAGTAAATATGCAGTACAGGGGGATCTCCCGGAATACCGTTGCGTAGTCCCAAAGTAAATATGCAGTACAGGGGATCTCCCGGAATACCGTTCCGTAGTCCCAAAGTAAATATGCCGCGCAACCAACTGAAATAACAATTACAGCAAGAAATCCTACAGTTTAGACTAAGTTCAAGTCAAGGAAAGCAGGTAATTTCACTAAACATGCTGCACAGAGTTCAAATAGGCAGTTAAACAAGTAGGCATGCTATTCTAGTATAAACAGGATAGCTACATATGCTATTGTGTTTCAAATAAGGAGAAAACAAGTTATGAATTAGTGAGAAACGGAGTTTTACAACAAATAGCCCGTGTACGTACTCGTCACCTCACGTACACGATGCTCACATATCAAACTGTACCAAATCCTAAGGGGAGTTTTCCCCACACAAGGTTAGACAAGCCACTTACCTCGAACCAAGCTCAAATCAAATCCGAAATCACGCTCTTGCCACGAGTATCCAACTCCGAGTGGCCCAAATCTAATCAAATCAATTACATAACGTAACTATAGCTACAAGTAACTAATCTAGCTAATGAAATCAAAGCTAAGGCAAGAAAATAGAAAAATGCCCAAAAAGCCTCCCCGGGCCCAAGTCTCGGAATCGGGTAAAAGTCACAAATTATGAACACCCACTCACTCACGAGCCTAACCATACCAAATTTACTTAAATCCGATACCAAAATCTTGATCAAAATCCCAAAATTCGGCATAAGAACTTTTCTCAATGTTTTCCCTATTTCCATCCCAAATCCAAAATTAAATGATGAAATCAAGCATAGATTAGTGGGATTTAATCATAAAAGAATTAGGAATCATTACCCAATATCTTCTTCCGAAAAGCTCTCCAAATTTCTCCTTCTACCGAGCTCTCAATCAAAGTTTGTGATATGAACCTAAACCCTTATTTTTGAACTTTAAATTCTGACCAGTGGTTCCTTAATCGCGATCGCGGAAAAGGCCTCGCGATCGCAAAGAACAACTTCGCTCCCTCAAAAATTTACTCCACACAAATGCGTAACACCTCACGCGAATGCGATGCACTAGCTGCTCATACCTACGCGATCACAATAGTCCTGACGCGACCGCGAAGAGTAACACTCAAACTCGAAACATATCAAATCTCAACCGAATGACCTCAAATTTTGCACACAAGTCATATTCAACACTACGAACCTACTCCAACTTTCGGAATCGGAATCGGAATCCGACCCCGATATCAAAATTTCCACTACCGATCCAAATCTTCAAAATTTTAACTTTCGCCATTTCACGTCTAAATAAGCTACGGACCTCCAAAATACAATCTGGACACGCTCTTAAGTCCAAAATCACCCAACGGTACTAATGGAACCAACGAAACCCCATTTTGGAGTCGTCTTCACACAGTTCCGACTACGATCAAAATCCTAAGACTTAAGCTTTTGTTTAGGGACTAAGTGTCCCAAATCACTCCAAAAATCAAAACAAAACCTCCCGGCAAGTCACAATAGCAAAAATAGATATGGGAGAAGCAGTTAATAGGGAATCAAGGCTATAACTCTAAAAACGACCGGCTGGGTCGTTACAATCGTGATGGCACCTAACCTAACCCGCTAGGTAAGCCAATTAACAACTATCCAAATTAATGAGATTTTTCAAAAAAAGAAATGAAAATAAAACGGCTTTTATACAAGAATTCCCAAGGACTGGTAGTACAAATCATGAGCTTTTAAGATTTAGAGTTTACAAAGCTAGTATTAAATAAAGTACATCATCTATTTGAAATATACATGAACAGATTAAAATTCTAAAGCTACCAAGATCAAAAGGCAGATATGATCGGAACACAGGTACATCTTCAAATCTAGCTCCCGCCGTGCACAATAACATCAGCCTCAAACATCTGCACGCAAGGTGCAGAAGTGTGTACGAGTACAACTGGCCCCATGTACTCAATAAGTAACAGACCTAACCTTAGGTTGGAAGTAGTGACGAGCTGGGATAAGGGTCCGAGTCCAACTCTAATAACCAGCAACAGTTCATAACAATATAATAAAATAATGCAAGAAAAATAACCTAGAGGTATGATGCTCAACTCGTTCACGATTACAAAAAATAGGTATGCTTTTAAAGTTTATCAGTGAAAATCCAATCTTTTACCCAAATAGGAGTACGTTTGTAATACTGTGATTTTTTTTTCCAAAAACATTCAGCAAGTAAATGTTTCTTTTTCAAATGGCATGAGGAATACATCTCTATGCCTACATATCAATGAGTATGTGAAGTCATGAATTACGTAATATCGTACAACATGAAGAAAATGCATATTTATGCCTGTATGTCAAGTGTGCATGTCAAATGTGATGCAACTTAGTGATAAAACCATATGCATACTCTCAGAGTATCAATTCACTTAGTCCTCCCAGTCACTCAGTCCTCATAGTCACTCAGTCCTCACAGTCACTCAATCCTCCAAATCGCTCGGCACTCGCACTCGGCACTCGCACTCAGTAGATACCTGCACTTACTGGGGGTGTGTACAGACTCCGGAGGGGCTCCTTCAGCCCAAGCGCTATAATAAGACAAACATGGCATGACTCAATAACAATTGTTGCGGCGTGCAACCCGCTCCCATCATAAATCAATATCCTCACAATCAGGCCCTTGACCTCGCTCAGTCATCAATCTCTTCAGTCTCTCGGGCACACGATGTCATGAAAATCAGCCCAAAACAATGATGATATGATGTATCAATAATTGGTGACAGAGACTGAGATATGATATGTAAATGAATGCGTATGATTGAGTATGTAATTGTAATGTAAGCAAATAACTCAACAGCAGGAATGACCTCGGTCGGTCCCAACATATAAGCATGTAGCCTAGACATGGTTTCTAACATGGATCACTGCTCAATAGCTCTAGTACGTAGAGATTTCATGGTTACAGATAAGGCCAGATAAAGGAGTTAGGAATCATTACCCAATATCTTCCTCCGAAAATCTCTCTATATTTGCCTTCTACCGAGCTCTCAATCAAATTTTGTGATATGAACCTAAACCCTCGTTTTTGAACTTTAAATTCTGACCAGTGGTTCCTTAATCGCGATCGCGGAAAAGGCCTCGTGAACGCGAAGAACAACTTCGCTCCCTCAGAAATTTACTCTACGCGAACGCGTAACACCTCACACGAACGCGATACACTAGCTGCTCACACCTACGCGATCATAATAGTCCTTACGCGACCGCGGAGAGTAACACTCAAACTCCACTGCTACCTCACTTCTTCTTCGCGAACACGGCCTAGCCCACGCGTTCGCGGTGCACTGCCTGATAACCTTACGCGATCGCGTCTTCAGCTTCATGAACGCGAAGAGCACTGTTAGCTGACCTCTCAGATGACCTACGCGATCGTGAGATCTCCCTCGCGAACGCGATGAAGAAAAATGTCTGCAATAACACCAGAAAATCTGCCAACTCCCTAAGTCCAAAAATGACCCGTTGGGCATCCGAAACACGCCTGAGGCTCCCGGGACCTCAACCAAACATACCAACTAATCCTAAAACACCACACGAACTTAGTCGAGCATTGAAATCACGTAGAACAACATCAAAACACGGATTATGCACGGATTCAAGCCTAATGAACTTTAAAATTTCTAAATTCTACAAACGACGTCGAAACATATCAAATCTCATCCGAATGACCTCAAATTTTGCACACAAGTCATATTCAACACTACGGACCTACTCCAACTTCCAGAATCGGAATCCGACCCCGATATCAAAATTCCCACTACCGATCCAAATCTCCAAAAATTCGACTTTCGTCATTTCAAGCCTAAATAAGCTACGGACCTCCAAAACACAATCTAGACACGTTCTTAAGTCCAAAATAACCTAATGGAACTAACGGAACCAACAAAACCCCATTCCGGAGTCGTCTTCACACAGTTCTGACTACGGTCAAAATCCTAAGACTTAAGCTTTCATTTAGGGACTAAGTGTCCCAAATCACTTCAAAAACCAAAACGAAACCTCCCGGCAAGTCACAATAGCAGAAATAGATATGGGAGAAGGAGTTAATAGGGGATCGGGTCTATAACTCTAAAAATGACCGGCCGGGTCGTTACATCCTCCCCCTCTTAAAGCAATCGTTCGTCCTCGAACGAGTATAGAGACATACCTGAAGTGGTGAAAAGATGAGGATAACGGTTGCGCATATCCTGCTCGGTCTCCCAAGTCGCCTCCTCGACCCCCGCCACTGAACCTTTACTGATGCAATGTTCTTTGACCTTAGTTTCCGAACCTGTTTGTCCAAAATAGCCACTGGCTCCTCAACATAGGATAGATCCTAGTCGAACTGGACTGAGCTGAAATACAACACATGAGACGGATCGCCATGATACTTCCGGAGCATTGAAACATGAAATACAGGATGAACTCTTGCTAGGCTGGGAGGTAAGGCAAGCTCATAAGCAACCTCCCTAACTCGCCGCAACACCTCAAAGGGGCCAATAAACCTTGGGCTTAGCTTGCCCTCTTTCCGAACCTCATAACGCCCTTCATAGGCGAAACCCGAAGTAGGACCCGCTCTCTAACCATAAATGCAACATCGCGAACCTTCCGGTCCGCATAGCCCTTCTATCTGGACTAGGCTATGTGAAGTCTGTCCTGAATCACCTTTACATTCTCCAAGGCATCCTGAACCAAGTCTGTACCCAATAATCTGGCCTTGCCCGGCTCGAACCAACCCACTGGGGACCGACACCGCCTACCATACAGAGCCTCATACGGTGCTATCTGAATGCTAGACTGATAACTGTTGTAAGCAAACTCCTCAAGTGGCAAGAACTGATACCAAGAACCTCCAAACTCCATCACGCACGTACGAAGCATATCCTCAAGAATCTAAATAGTGCACTCGGACTGCCCGTCCGTCTGAGGGTGAAAAGTTGTGCTCAACTCCACCCGAATACCCAACTCTTACTGTACGGCTCTCCAGAACCACAATGTAAACTACGTGCCCCGGTGAGAGCTGATAGATATCGGTACGCCATGAAGTCTGACAATCTCACGAATGTAAATTCGAGCCAGCTGCTCGGAAGAATCGGTAGTCATCACAGGAATGAAATGAGCTGACTTGGTCAGCCTGTCCACAATCGCCCAAACTGCATCAAACTTCCGCTGAGTCCGTGGGAGTCCAAGAACGAAGTCTATAGTGATTCGCTCCCATTTTCACTCCGGAATTTCTATCTTCTGAAGCAACCCACCCGGTCGCTGATGCTCATACTTCACCTGCTGGCGATTTAGACATCTAGCCACATACTCTACTATGTCCTTCTTCATCCTTATCCACCAATAATGCTGCCTCAGGTCCTGATACATCTTTGCGGAACCCGAATGAATGGAGTACCGCGAGATGTGAGCCTCCTGGAGAATCAACTCATGCAACCCGTCCACATTGGGCACACATAACTTGTCCTGCATCATCAATGCACCATCCTCCCCAATAGTGACCTCTTTAGCATCACCGTGCTGGACCGTGTCCTTAAGGACTAGCAGATGGGGGTCATCATACTGACGCTCCCTGATACGATCATAAAGAGAAGACCGAGAGACCACACAAGCCAATACTCAACTTGGCTCAGAAATATCCAATTTCGCAAACTGGCTGGCTAAGGCCTGAACATCCAATGCCATAGGCATCTATTGCTGGTAGATAAGCTAAACTCCCCAAACTCTCTACCCGGTGATTCAAAGCATCGTCCACCACATTGGCCTTCCTTGGGTGGTACAAAACAGTGATGTCATAATCCTTAAGCAGCTCTAACCACTTCCTCTGACGCAAATTAAGATCCTTCTACTTGAACAGATGCTGCAAACTCCGATAATCAGTGTAGATCTCACAAGGAACGCCGTACAAATAGTGCCTCCAAATCTTCAAGGCATGAACAATAGCTGCTAGCTCAAGGTCATGGACATGATAGTTCTTTTTATGCACCTTCAGCTGTCTGGACGCATAGGAAATCACCCTATGGTCCTTCATCAACACCGCGCTGAGGCCAACTCGCGATGCATCACAATAAACTGTATAAGACCCCGAACCTGAAGGCAATACCAATACTGGGGCTGTAGTCAAAGCTGTCTTGGGCTTCTGAAAGCTCTCCTCACACTCCTCTGTCTACCTAAATAGAGCACCCTTCTGGGTCAGCCTGATCATAGGTGTTGCAATAGAAGAAAATCCCTCAACAAACCAACGGTAATACCCTGCCAACCCAAGAAAACTCCGGATCTCTGTAGCTGATGACGGTCTGGGCCAACTCTGCACTACTTCCACCTTCTTCGGATCCACCTTGATCCTCTCACTCGACACGATATGACCCAAGAATGCCATGGAATCTAACCAGAACTCACATTTTTAGAACTTCGCATACAACTTCTTTTCTCTCAAAGTCTGAAGCACTGTCCTCAGGTGCTGCTCATGATCCTCCCGAGTCCGAGAATACACTAGAATGTCATCAATGAATACGATGATGAAAGAATCAATATAGGGCTGGAACACACTGTGCATCAAGTCCATAAAAGCTGCTGGGGCATTGGTCAGCCCAAAAGACATCACAGGAAACTCGTAATGCCCATACCAAGTCTTGAAAGGAGTCTTCGGGATATCTGGCTCTCGAATCTTCAACTGATGATAACCTAAATGTAAGTCAATCTTGGAAAATACTTTGGCACCTTGTAGATGATAAAATAGGTCATCAATACGAGGCAAGGGATAACTGTTCTTCACTGTGACTTTGTTCAACTAGCGATAATCAATACACATATGCATAGAACCATCCTTTTTCTTCACAAACAAGATAGGAGCACCCCAAGGTAACACACTGGGCCGAATGAAGCCCTTATCAAGCAACTCCTGCAACTACTCCTTCAACTCCTTCAACTCAGGAGGAGCCATATGGTATGGAGGAATAGAGATGGGCTGGGTGCCCGACAACAAATCAATGCCGAAATCAATATCTCTATTGGGTGGCATGCCTGGAATATCAGTTGGAAACACATCTGTATATCCCTCACTACTGGAACTGACTCAACTGTAGGGGTATCAATACTGACATCTCTCACATAAGCTAGATACGTGTCACACCCCTTCTCAACCATTCGTTGAGCCTTAAGAAATGAAATAACTCTGCGGGGAATATACTCTAAGGTACCTCTCCACTTTAATCGTAGTAAGCCTGGCATAGCTAGCATCACGGTCTTAGTGTGACAATCAAGAATAGGATAGTGGGGCGACAACCAGTCCATGCCCAAGATGACATCAAAATCTACCATGCTGAGTAATAATAAGTCGTCTCTGGATTCAAAACCACTAAGAGCAATCAAACACAGTCGATACACGCGGTCTACAATAAGAGAATCTCCCACAGGAGTAGACACATAAACATGGGAACTCAAAGAATCACGAGATATGCCCAAATGTGGGAAAAAAGGAAGAAGACACATATGAATATGTAAAGCATGGGTCAAATAAAAACGACGCATCTCTATGATAGACTGGAATAATACCTTTAATGAAAGACTCGGAAGCAACTGCCTCTGTACGAGCTGGAAGGGCATAATACCTGCCCTGGCCTCCCCCTCTAGGGCGACCTCTACCTCCCCGACCTCTACCTCGAGCTGGATGAGCAGGAGGGGCGGTAGCTGGTGCTGGAATCATAGTTTGAGGACCTGCTGGAGCACGTGGTGGATGAGAAGTCTGTGGAGGTGCAACCCTCCTAAGTCTAGGGTAATCCCTCACCATATGGAGGGTGTCGCCACACTCAAAACAACCCCTCGGAGGGCGTGGCTGCTGTGACTGACTCGGGCCAGGTTTGCTAGACTGGCCGCTAAAAGTACCCCGAGCAGGAGGCACACTAGATACTAGCAGTGCATAATAAGGCTCCTGGGCCCTAGGAGGGGCTGGAACACCACTGGCGGCTGGAAGAGCTGCCAAATGAACGGGGTAACCCACATAACCCCTACCATTGCAGGCTGCTGGGGCATGATCTCCAGAATAAGAACCAGTCTCTCAAGACCTGTTGGCCTCTCTCTCCTCTCGGTCCCGGGCAAGCATGCTCTCCAATATCCTAGCAATACTCATAACCTGCTGGTAAGGAATATCCATCTCCAGCCCCCTGCCCATACTAATCCTGATACTAGAGTGGAGTCCCTCAATAGATCGTCGAACCATCTCTCGAATTGTGGCAACCAAGGCCGGTGCATGTCGGGCCAAATCACTGAAGTGGACTGCATACTCTGACACAGTCAAAGCACCCTGGCGCAACTGCTCAAACTCTGTGTGCCATGAGTCCCTGAGGCTCTGAGGGACATACTCTCTCAAAAATATGTCCGAGAACTGAGTCCATGTAAGTGAAACTGCCTCATCCGGACTACTCTACTCATAAGCACGCCACCACTGATAGGCTGTTCCTCTAAGCTGGAAAGTGGTAAAAGAAACCCCACTCGTCTCTGCTACTCCCATAGTACGGAGAATATGATGACACTACTCCAGAAAACCCTGAGAATCATCTGTATCCAATCCACTAAAGGTAGGTTGGTGGTACTTCTAGTACCTCTCAAGTCTGAGTTGCTCCGCCTCAGAAGCGTATGTCCTAGTCTCATGCTGAACCGAGGCTACCAGCGGCATAGGAATGAACTTTAGGGCCTGATCAACCTGGACCCTCTGCTCAGGAGTGTGGGATGCGAGAGTCTGTGCCCCTCCCCCGGCCTGAGATGTGGCGGGAGCTAACAGAATCAATCCAGCCTCAACTAAGGTGCTGAACATGCTCATGAACTGGGCTAGCGTCTCCTGGACCGTTGATGCAGCAATAGGAACCTACAGTGCCTGCCCTCCAGCTGGAACTGCTGGCGGCTCCTCTGTCGCAGCCTGCGCGGGTGCTCTGGCTGCACCGCGTGGACATACTCTACCTCGGCCCCAGCCTCAGGCGGCTTTAGAAGGGGGCACGGGTGCCTGGTCATCAGATCCTCCGGTATGGGTCCTCACCATCTGTGAGAAAGAATAAAATAGAGAATTTTTAGAATTTGATGCTGATAACTCGTACGACAAGGAAATCAAAGAAGTCTGTTTGTTCCTAACAGTTCCATAGTCTCTCAAAAATAAGTACAGACGTCTCCGTACCGATGCGCGAGACTCTAATAAACCGACTTGTGACTCATGACTCCTATGAACCTAGAGCTCTGATACCAACTTATCACGACCCAATTGCTCCCTCCGTGACCCGTCGGGATGGAACCTAGTCGCTACGACTAGGTAAGCCTAACACTTTTGCGGAAATGAAACTAAAGCATGAACATTAACTACTAACAGTAACAAATATCAAATAAGCAACTGAATACCACTCGGCATATACAATTATCACCTCTGAAAATGTACAACACAGTTCCCAAAACCCGAAATACCATAAGTCACAAGCTACTAAGAAATCTTAACCGTTCTATACATCATTTCTACAGAAAGAAGGCAAAATGAACATATGGGGATAGAGGGGGACTCCGAGGATCTGCAGGCGTGAGCAGATGTACCTTGAAGTCTCCAATAAGCAGCAGCGACTGCAACTAGTGTTGAGGCTGGTAAGATGAACCTGGATCTACACACGAAAAATATGTGCATGAAAGGGCGTGAGTACACCATAACGGTACCCAGTAAGTGCCAAGCCTAACCTCGATCGAGTAGTGACGAGATCAGGTCAGGGTCCTACTGGTATAAATATAATGAAATATCGCAGAAAAAAATAAATAAGGAAATCTAACAGGAATAGAATCAATGAAACACAACAGCTCAGAATACAGTGATAACAACAGGGGATCTCCCGAGATACCGTCTCGTAGTCCCACATGTAAATATGCAGGGGGATCTCCTGGAATACCGTTCCGTAGTCCCAAATAAATATGCAAAACATGGGGATCTCCCGAAATACCGTTCCGTAGTCCCAAAGTAAATATGCAGTACAGGGGGATCTCCCGGAATACCGTTCCGTAGTCCCAAAGTAAATATGCAGTACAGGGGGATCTCCCGGAATACCGTTCCATAGTCCCAAAGTAAATATGCAGTGCAACCAACCGAAATAACAATTACAGCAAGAAATCCTACAGTTTAGACTAAGTTCAAGTCAAGGAAAGCAGGTAATTTCACTAAACATGCTGTACGGAGTTCAAATAGGCAGTTAAATAAGTAGGCATGCTATTCTAGTCTAACAGGATAGCTACATATGCTAGTGTGTTTCAAATAAGGAGAAAACAAGTTATGAATTAGTGAGAAACAGAGTTTTACAACAAATAGCCCGTGTACGTACTCGTCACCTCACGTACACGACGCTCACATATCAAACTATACCAAATCCTAAGGGGAGTTTCCCCCACACAAGGTTAGACAAGCCACTTACCTCGAACCAAGCTCAAATCAAATCCGAAATCACACTCTTGCAACGAGTATCCAACTCTGAGTGACCCAAATCTAATCAAATCAATTACATAACATAAATATAGCTACAAGTAACTAATCTAGCTAATGAATCAAAGCTAAGGCAAGAAAGTAGAAAAACGCCCAAAAAGCCTCCCCGGGCCCAAGTCTCGGAATCGGGTCAAAGTCACAAATTATGAACACCCACTCACTCACAAGCCTAACCATACCAAATTCACTCAAATCCGATACCAAAATCTTGATCAAAATCCCAAAATTCGGCAAAAGAACTTTTCTCAATGTTTTCCCTATTTCCATCCCAAATCCGAAATTAAATGATGAAATCAAGCATAGATTAGTGGGATTTAATCATAAAAGAGTTAGGAATCATTACCTAATATCTTCCTCCGAAAATCTCTCCAAATTTCGCCTTCTACCGAGCTCTCAATCAAAGTTTGTGATATGAAATTAAACCCTCGTTTTTGAACTTTAAATTCTGACCAGTGGTTCCTTAATTGCGATTGCGGAAAAGGCCTCGCGATCGCAAAGAACAACTTCGCTCCCTCAAAAATTTACTCCACACAAATGCGTAACACCTCACGCCAACGCGATGCACTAGCTGCTCATACCTACGCGATCACAATAGTCCTGGCGCGACCGCGAAGAGTAACACTCAAACTCCACTATTGCCTCACTTCTTCTTCGCGAACGCGGCCTAGCCCACGCATTCATGGTGCACTGCCTGATAACCTTACGCGATCGCGTCTTCAGCTTCATGAATATGAAGAGCAATTTTAGCTGATCTCTCAGATGACCTACGAGATCGCGATCTCCAAAACATCTGCCAACTCCCTAAGTCCAAAAATGACCCGCTGAGCATCCGAAACACGCTTGAGGCTCCCGGGACCTCAACCAAACATACCAACCAATCCTAAAACACCATACAAATTTAGTCGAGCCTTCAAATCACGTCGAACAACATCAAAAACACAGATTATGCACAGATTCAAGCCTAATGAACTTTAAAATTTCTAAATTCTACAAACGACATCGAAACATATCAAATCTCAACCGAATGACCTCAAAATTTGCACACAAGTCATATTCAACACTACGAACCTACTCCAACTTCCGGAATCGGAATCGGAATCCGACTTCGATATCAAAATTTCCACTACCGATCTAAATCTTCAAAAATTCGACTTTCGCCATTTCACGCCTAAATAAGCTACGGACCTCCAAAACACAATCTGGATAGCTCTTAAGTCCAAAATCACCCAACGAAACTAACGGAACCCCATTTTGGAGTCGTCTTCACACAGTTCTGACTACGGTCAAAATCCTAAGACTTAAGCTTTCGTTTAGGGACTAAGTGTCTCAAATCATTCCAAAAATCAAAACGAAACCTCCCGGCAAGTCACAATAGCAGCAATAGTTGTGGGAGAAGCAGTTAATAGGGAATCAGGGCTATAACTCTAAAAACGACCGGCCGGGTCGTTACAATCGTGATGGCACCTAACCTAACCCGCTAGGTAAGCCAATTAACAACTATCCAAATTAATGATATTTTTCAAAAAAACGAAATGAAAATAAAACTGTTTTTATACAAGAATTCCCAAGGACTGGTAGTACAAATCATGAGCTTTTAAGATTTAGAGTTTATAAAGCTAGTATTAAATAAAGTACATCATCTGTTTGAAATATTCATGAACAGATTAAAACTCTAAAGCTACCAAGATCAAAAGGCAGATATGACCGGAACGCAGGTACATCTTCAAATTCAGCTCCCGTCGTGCACAACAACATCAGCCTCCAACATCTGCACGCAAGGTGCGGAAGTGTAGTATGAGTACAACTGACCCCATGTACTCAATAAGTAACAGACCTAACCTTAGGTTGGAAGTAGTGACGAGCTGGGATAAGGGTCTGAGTCCAACTCTAATAACCAGCAACAGTTCATAACAATATAATAAAATAATGCAAGGAAAATAACCTAGTGGTATGATGCTCAACTCGTTCACATTTACAAAAAATAGGTATGCTTTTAAAGTTTATCAGTGAAAATCCAATCTTTTACCCAAATAGGAGTACGTTTGTAATACTGTGATTTTTTTTTCCAAAAACATTCAGCAAGTAAATGTTTCCTTTTCAAATGGCATGAGGAATACATCTCTATGCCTACATGTCAATGAGTATGTCAAGTCATGAATTACGTAATATCGTACAACATGAAGAAAATGCATATTTATGCCTGTATGTCAAGTGTGCATGTCAAATGTGATGCAACTTAGTGATAAAACCATATGCATACTCTCAGAGTATCAATTCACTCAGTCCTCCCAGTCACTCAGTCCTTATAGTCACTCAATCCTCCCAATCACTCGGCACTCGTACTCGGCACTCGCACTCAGTAGGTACCTGCGCTCACTGGGGTATGTACAGACTCCGGAGGGGCTCCTTCAGCCCAAGCGCTATAATAAGCCAAACATGGCATGAATCAATAACATCTGTTGCGGCGTGCAGCCCGCTCCCATCATAAATCAATATCCTCACAATCAGGCCCTCGGCCTCGCTCAATCATCAATCTCTCCAGTCTCACGGGCTCACGATGTCATGAAAATCAGCCCAAAACAATGATGATGCGATGTATCAATAATTGGTGACAGAGACTGAGATATGATATGCAAATAAATGCGTGTGACTGAGTATGTAATTGCAATGTAAGCAAATAACTCAATAACAAGAATGACCTCGGTGGGTCCCAACAGAATAAGCATGTAGCCTAGACATGGTTTCTAACATGGAGCACAGCTCAATAGCTCTAGTACGTAGAGATTTCATGGTTACAGATAAGGCCAGGAAACTACACAGTACCACAGAAACAACGGAGTCTTCACATAGTGCAATGCCACACGCCCGTCACCTAGCATGTGCGTCATTTCAACACCAAACACATAACAGTAAATTCAGTGTTCATACCCTCAGCACCAAGTTTAGAAGTGTTACTTCCCTCGAGCAAGCCAAATCCAATGTCGAGCAAGCTATGCGATGCTCCAACTATGTCATCTCGTGTGTACCGACCTCCAAACGGCTCGAAACTAGCCAAACGCAACTCAAATACGTCAAATAATGCCAAAGGTAGCAAACCCAATCGATAAACGTTGAATTTTTAATCAAAAGCCCAAAATCTCCCAAAAAGTCAAACCCAGGCCCGCACCTCGGAAGCCAACAAAACTCACAAAATCCGACAACCCATTCAGTTACGAATCTAATCATACTAGTTTCACTCAAATCCGATTTCGAATCGATGTTCAAAACTCAAGAATTCGCTCTATGAAACTGTAGCACAAACACCCCCCCTAATTTCTCTTTTGGAACCCTCAATCAAATGCCAAAAATAAAGATAGATACATGTTATAAAATTGAAAACAAGTAGAGAACACTTACCCCAATCCACATGGTGAAAATTGCTTCAAGAATCGCTTCAATCCGAGCTCCATAGCTCCAAAAATGCAAAAATGGCCGAAACCCCCGAAATATAGTACTTTATAATCACTAGGTGAATTAATGAACCACGATCGCGGAAATACCATCGCGATCGCGAAGAAGAAAATTGCACTGCCCCGAAAATACCTTATGCGATCGCAAACAAAGCGCTGCTAACGTGAAGAACAAACCACACTGCCTCCCAACAATAAACTATGCGATTGCAAATGTACCTATGCGAACGTGATGCACACAGGCAACGAAGCTTCGCGAACGCGTCCAAAATTACGCGAACGCATTGAAGAAGCTTCCAACTCCCGCTCTCAGCTCAGCCCTACGGGAATGCGACATCCACTATGCGAACGCATATAATCTTCAACACCCAGCTACGCGATCGCGTCTGAATAATCGCTACCGCGAATAAGAAACAACCCAGCTCCATATTTCCCTCTACGCAATCGTATCTACTAATTTGCAATCGCGAAGAACAATCCGTGCACCAGAAACCAGAACACACCAGCAAGGCCAAAATAAAGGAAAATAATCTGAAACATGTCCGCAACTCATCCAAGCCACTCGGGACCCCGTCCAAATATACCAACAAGTCACATAACACAATACGAACGTACTTGGGGCCTAAAATATCACATAACAATATCGAAATGACGAATCACACCCAAATTCGAACTTGGATGAACTTTGAACTTATAACTCCCAAAACTCGCGCCAAAACATAACAAATCAACTCGGAATGAACTCAAAGTTTGCACATAAGTCCCAAATAATATAATGAAGCTATTACAATTCCCAGAACCACAATCCAAATCCGATATCCACAAAGTCAACTCCCAGTCAAATTTATGAACTTTCCAAACCTTCAAATTTTTAACTTCCGCCAATTAGTGCCGAATCCTTCTAGGAATATCCAAATGCAAATCCGGGCATACGCCCGAGTCAGAAATCACCATCCAGACCTAACGGAACTATCAAAACTCTATTCCGGGATCAAATTTACAAAAGTCAAATTTGGTCAACTCTTCCAACTTAAAGCTTCAATAATGAAATTCATTCTTCAAATCGATTCTGAATAACCCGAAAACCAAACCGATAATTCACACAAGTCAAAAAAATCATAAACGAGGAATACACCATTTACTTTTGAAATACTTTTTCCCAAAAGGGCAATACATAATTTCAACTTTTGAGTAGGTAAGAACTCGAGTCACATTGGAATTACTTATAAAGGAGAGCATGATAATTTATGATTGAAAGACGAATTCAATTCAAGTGCTCTAGTTACAACAACCATGGCCACATTTTATATCTCACTCTTACTTCTTCCACTTCCAAACTTAGTCATAGTTTATCAAAAGTAAGGATACATGGAAATCAAGATTTTATATGTATATGAACAATAAAAGTCTTAGAACATTGAATTTTCTTCCACAATACCTCATACAGAGCTACTCATTCCCCCAAACTACCGAGCAAAGTACAAAAGCTCAAAATGATCGATCGGGTCGTTACATTAAACTTTATTGAGATGAATCTTTCCATTACTATAGAGTAATTTCCCTTAGGGTATTGACAGATATGGTGTATTGATAATTTGATTAGGGATTCGATTCTTGACAATTGCTTGAATTAATTAATGTAGTTTTAAATTGTATTGTGAAGTTGTTTATTATTTTGCTTAATGGAAAGAGGAGCTTTATATTGAATTTCTTTACATCTTATGATCTAGTTTAAATTCGTGATTTAACTAGGTAATCGAAAGAGCCTCTTGAATTATTAATCAAACTAGAAAATAGAAAAATATTCATGAGATGTTACCCTTTAGACTAAAACCATCATTTTAATTGTTGCAATTGTTCACCATGCTTCAATTGGATTATTTACTGAAATTAGCGTTTAATCGAAGGAGGAACCTTAACTTCACGTGTAATCTAATTCTCTAGTGAATTCGTGTGATTCAACAGTATTATAGAGTGAACTATTTTAAGAATTGGATCCCGAGTCAATTATCTTGCACATGTTCTAGTCAATTACCCTTATTTCTCTCACTAATATTTCTTAGTTGCTCAATTATTGTCTTTCGTGATCAATTTACAATTGCTTAAATTTTAATAGTTAATTGTAGTTGATACTCATTCAAATCAAGTGTTAGTTTTCCTGGATCATAATTAACTAAAGATTATTCGAGTACTGTTTAAATTCAGTTCATGTGAAAACGATAATTTACTATACTATCTTTGATTAGCGAGCAATAATTTTGCGTTGTGTTTTGCGCTCGTCATAGTTCTAGCATTCGCTTAAACATCTAAAATCGTCCATGCCATCAAGAACTCATAACCCCCCATTCGAAACTAAACTAAAACCTTGTAATCGCAACTTTTAATCCCACACGGTGCACCACCACTATAATGCTAACTAATGAAAATACGAAAACTTATAATCAACTCTGAATCACCAGCAGGATGAACACCTTTCAACTAAGAACCTTCCATTTAACTCAATCCGGGAGGACATCACCACACGCAACACACCTTCTATACCCATAGAAGATAGCAACCCTGAGTTGTGGCCTTAATCATCGTGAATCTTTCAAAACCCATTAACACATAATCAAATTATCAGAACTGATTTCCCTCTAATTCAACCGAGTCACGCAAACTGCCAAACCCAGAAGTAACTCAACCAAAAATGCCCGCTCTAAAGGGACTTTCTATGAACCCTAAGTCGTCTCATGCATCTCTCTAATGCCGCCATATATTGTCAATAATAATATAGAAGTACCGTAAGTCTAGACAGCATCTAATACAGATCTCAAATCCTAGCCATACACAAATCCGAAAATCCTTAAATACCTCATATAAGTCTTGAACTCATCAGAACCTTCTCGATAGTCATTCACCTTGATCTAAATCATCCTCGATGAAACCTTCTCAAATCATAGACAATCTACGAGCACATCTTAGTCCAAGAACTAATATAACGCATGACCATGCAATTTGATCATTGATAGAAGGCTTCCCCACTTGGCTCGAAGCCATAAAACACATCGTCTGTAACCCATACCACCTTTCCTTTGTAACTGCTCTGGTATATAACTGTTAATCAACTGGATACTTCATAACCCCATGCGACTCTAGTCATAAAACACTCTAAAGACTCTGACATGTATGCACTCACCCTAGTGACCGTCAAGCCAACTCTCTCAAGCCCTCTAAAGTGGTAGTATATGCATTCCATTGAATAGAAGCCTCATATGAATCACACAACCTCAAATACCACCGGCTATCCTCAAATCAACATCTCCCCGTGAGCTTACAATGGTTATAACAACTAGGAAGCCAATTAATCCATTCGAGTTTATACACATCAACCAGATATAAAAATCAGTTGCATCCCACAAATGAACAATCGAAAAGTCTACCACTATATCCCCTTACAAAACTAGACAACATATTGCAACCATAATCAAGCATCCATAGCCCTTCGTAGTCCATCCATAACATCACAAACCATCGGTGCATAGCTGATACCGAGTGCGCAACATCACATACGAGTGAATAGGAAGAAATCAAAGATGCTCCAAGCTAAAACAAAACCGCATGATGAGGAAAGAAAGAAGGGAAATTTCCTAGATGCCATGTAGCCTCTCGAAGATAGGTATGGACGTTATCATACCAATGCGCAAGACTCTACTAGGCACTTGCTCATGACTCGTAGAACCTATAAATCTAGTGCACTGATACCAACTCATCACGACCCAAAATTCGCCTAGTCGTGATGGCATCTAACCCAACCTGCTAGGTAAAAATAACAGTAACAACATTTCTAATGAAAATTTCAAGAAACCAATAAGTGAAGCAACTACATTTCCATACAATGACCCAAGGATTTGGTAGTACAAGCCACGAGCGACAACGAATATGATTACACTTTAAGTTTGAGAAAAGATACATCAACTGTTTGAAATTTTCATAAACAGGAATATAAATCCTAAACTACCAAAAATAACTGGTAGCTTGTATCTGGAGTGCAGATACGTCTTCAATGCAAGGCTCCGTATTCCAAAGCTACACAGTTCCAAGATTTGCACGCAAAGTGCAGAAGTGTAGTATGAGTACAACCGACTCCATGTACTTAGTAAGTGTCTTGACTAATCTCGATGAAGTAGTGGTGAGGTTTTGTAGGTCAAAAGATACTCACTAATATAACATGTACAGTAGATTAGCAATAGAAACAATACTAGAAATAACAGAGAAGAGTACAAGAACAAATATGTGAAGCAGTAAATGATTACTAAAAGGATTCACGATAACTTTCCTCAATATTGCAACCAACTCTCTTCTTAAAGCGGTAACCACCAAACAACATAGTAAAACCCACAAATCTGCATAGTATGAGTAGTATGTTCAAGATATCAAATCAAACGGTACGACAACACCCTTAGTGCATTTATCTCATCCTTACCCAAATATATGAATGTATGTCAATTCAATTGTCATGGCAACACCATTCATGAATTTATCTAATCCTCACCAAGCATATGTATAACAGTACCAACTAGGTAAAAGAAATTCCAATAACAGAAATAATGAAAGTGAGAAATACACAGATAGCAATAATGAACAAGGTGGACCATATGGACAACAATAGTGGACAAGGTGTGAGGCACAAAAGTAATGATAGCAATTAAGGTAGGAGAATATAGATTTCACTAACTAGCATGGTAAAGGGTTTAGCTGAAAGTGCAACAAATGAGAAAACACATAGATGTAAATATAACAAACAAGAAACAAAGCATGATCTTGACAAGATAAACAGATAGAATGTGTGGATAGAACAACAACAGTTAAGGTAGAGGAAAAAGTCAGAACAACAACAATAAGCCACATAGAAAGCATAGGTGCAGTAATGACAACTCAGAACAAAGACATAAATTTATATGAAATGGCGGGATTACTCTTCGTGCTTTACTCTCTTCCTCACATGATAATGTATATGCAATGATACGGCATCACCCTTCGTACTTTAAACTCTTACTTACATGATATTGTAAAATAATGGCACGTCATTATCCTTCATGCGTAATAATGTATATGAAATGGCACGACATCACAATTCGTACTTTACACTCTTACTCACATGATAATGTATATGCAATGGCACTGCATCACCTTTCGTGCTTTACCCTATTCCTCACCAAGTACATGTATATCAATGACAAGCAAGGTAGGAAGCATGGATAACATCAAGAAGAGTGGTTAAGGAAATACACCACGTGGACATGAACTTTCCAAACCTTCAATTTGCCAACTTTCATCATTCAAATCAAAAACCTTCAAGAAACATCCAAATACGAAACCGGGCATACTCTCACATACAAAATCACCATTTGGAACTAACAGAACCATCAAAATCATGATCCGGGGTTAAATACATAAAAATCAAACTTGGTCAACTCTTCCAACTTAAAACTTTCTAGTTGAGGATCATTCTTCCAAATAAATCCCGAATCATTCGAAGACTAAAACTAATGATATAGACAAGTTATAATACATCACATGAAGATACTCATGACCTCATACCACCGAACTGAGTGCAAATTCTCAAAATAACCGGTTGGGTCATTACAAATAGATTCAAGATTCACTATGTGGTACCTAAATATGTCTCGATTTGTATGTGATGGCAGATTTGAGATTAGCATTAGATTGTAAAAGAGACAGAGAGTATTTTAGTTATCATTATTAGTCCCGAGATACAGTATTGGAGAGAAGGAAGAAATAGCTTTAGATTCATGAAAGGTCTCTTCAAAGAAGACATTCCAATTTGAGGTACTATTAGGGTGCATGAGAGGGAATAAAGTGGCTTAAGGGCCTTAGGATGAGGAGATTTCATGTTAGGATCATTGGGATAAGTTTTTGATTGAGATCCATAGTGTACTGGAAAAGAGTAGTAGTACCTAGAAAGTGGGCCATGAGTAATATTAAGATGTTACATCAGTGTAGCAACTGTTTGGATTAGCATAGTAATAGAAACAATCGGTTCATTTGTTATGATAGAGCTTTACGGGTGTTTCTGGTGGTAACACTTTTGGGTTGGCAGTCTGCGTGACTTAGTTGATTTAGAAAAATTTAATTCTAATTGCTTGGTCATGGGAAAATGGATTCTAAAGAGTTTGCGATGATTTTGACCATGATTTGCAGTTGTTGTCTTCTATAGGCATGAAAAGTTTGTTGTATGTTGTAATTTTCTTCTGAATTGGGCTAAATAGAAATTTTCTGGTCAATGGAGTGTGTATCATATTCATGATTCAGAATTGATAATAGGATTCTCATATTTTTGCCTAATATCATGATAGATGCGGCGAGATATATGGAATTGGGATTGAATAGACAAGGTTGCGGTTCAGTTGTGAAAGGAATGTCATGAGTTCTAGACAACATGAATGATTTTAGATGTTTAAGAGAATTCTAGCACTATCTTGTACTGCCTGAGAAAGGTGTATTGCATAAGACGCATTGGGTATTGATTTGCAGATGCTTGACTATTACTATAAAAATTGCATGTCAATAATCGTTGAGGTGCCGGTTTGCTACTTGATGCGGGAAATTCGTGGGAGTATTTCTTATGATGTGATTGTGTATGAGTGACATGGCAGTCACCTAAATGTGGGAGTTAGAGATCAGGTATGGAGATTCTTGTACTCTCATAGCTTGGAGAGTATATTTTTTAGGGGCGATTAATCCCTCTAGTTGCGGACTATAGAAGTGCGTTTAGGATTTGATAACTAATTAGATGTGTCGTGGATATGGTCACCATGGATTTTTGGAGGGCTACCTACTTACTCATGAATTATCTGAATCAATTTGGAGGCCCATTGATAGACCTAATGAGAATATGTACTCTACACTGGAGTGGATTTGCTTACTCAATGTAGTATTTTCAATAGGTATGTCATCAGGCATAATAAATGTTATTCATGTCCATATTTATTTCATGTGTTACTCCCTTATGCTATGATGGGTTGCGAGATAATTGTGTGACACGCATGTTGTTGCCCTATTTAGGCCTTGTGGTGATATATGAGCGAGATGGCTCTTGAGATTTTTATTTTCTTATTACACCGTAGAGGTGCTTGCCTCTTTTTTGTAGCGCATTATGCTATCCATCTCCCCATGGTTATGTTTATGCACTTTACGTGCTTGTTGTTGGTACACGTGTTTGGGAGTATGAGAATTAAGGCCTATTGGTTATAGATGAGATTATTGTGGATCGGGTGGCACACTGCCATGGGTACATGTGTGGATCAGGTGACACGCCGCAATAAGAATATGTATGGATCAGGTTTTACGCCGCAACTGAGTTATGATGGATACGATTACCCGAGCTTATTTCATGTGTTTTGCTTCTCTTTTATGTGATGAGTTCATAAAATTATGCTTTTGTTGTTATATCCGCTACTCTTGCTGGATAGTTCTCATTCTTAGTTTTCTTTCCATTATTGATCATATTCAAGCGATTGTTTGTTTGGCGCATAGGTTGCATCGTATAAGGTTCTTGATAGTATTTGATATGGCATATCGGTCGAGTAGCTTGTACTGGGTGAGACGAGTTTCTTGGACCTGGATTATAACAATCAGATTTGCATAAGGTATGTTTGATAGAGGTATATTAGTCAGCTCAAAATTTGACAATGGTCTTTAGGAGCGAGAGAAATCCATGAATTGTTGTGTTGATGGGTGATTATGAGTTTATACACATTTCTTATTCATTATCGATGTTTGCGAAGGCTTGGTATATGGTTTTATGTATTATGATATGGCTATGGGCATATAAGTTATGCGGTACATCGTATGGTTATAACTTGGGAGTATATATATAGCTTGCTACAGCTTGTCGAGATTGATACAATGTATATATACAAGAATCGAATCTTAGAGGGAGTTTAGGAAGCTGGAATTAGTTCTATGGATTATAAGCTAAGATTGCACGAAGAATCTTCAGACCAGATGGTGTAATGGTCTTATATGGTTTGAGGTGACGCGAGATCCCCCATGGGTATGTGTATGACGAGTTGTACAGTGTTTTGGTAGCTTTAGAACAACTTTTGGCACGTTCGAGGATAAACATATATTTAAGTGAGGGGGAATGAAATGACCCGTCCGGTCATTTTGAGCTCTAGCATTCTATTTGGCGGTTTGAGACTTTGAGTAACTTTATATAATTCATTATGTCTTGCGTGTGCAGTTGGGTTTGATTCTTTGAGAGGTTCAGAGTTAATTTAGAAGAGTAATTCTCAATTCTGAAGCATTAAGTTGGAAGAGTTGACCAAAGTTTGACTTTTGTATAAACGACCTAAGATTGGTGATTTTATAGATCTAGTAGGTTTGTATGGTGATTTGTGACTTGCGCGTATGTTCATATTTGGATTTGGAGGTTCCTAGGATGTTTTGGTTTTATTTGCCAAAAGTTGACAATTTGAAGGTTTAGAGAGTTCCTAAGTTTGACCAGAATTGACTTTGATAATATTTGATTTGGATTGTTGTTCTAGAACTCAAAATAGTTTTGTTTTATCATTTAGAAATTGTGTGCAAAGTTTGGATGTGATACAAATTGGTTAGGCTTGAATCCTGCGCTTGGTTGGAAGTTTGAAGGTTATTGAACTTAAGAGAAGCTCCACTTGTGTTTCGATTGTCAATTCCTAGTTTTGATGCTCGTTGTAAAGTTTTGAGCATTTGGACAAGTGTGGATAAGGTATTGGGACTCGTTGGCATGATTGGATGAGGTCCCGGGGTGTTCGGGTGTGTTAAGGGGAGCTACCAGGCAAGACTGTCTTCTTCGCGTTTGTGTGGGTGGAGCCACGTTCGCAGAGAGTTGGGAGCAAGAGCAGGAGCAATTTGTTTGCATGTAGGGGGCCACGTTCGCGATTGAATAGTGCCAGGAGGAAGAATTACCTTCGCGTTTGGGGAGTGGGGCTTGTGTTCGCGTGGGCTTAGCAAGTCAGGCATCACGTTAATGATGGGGGACTTCGCGTTCACGAAGTGGAGCAGCAATTGGCCATACCTTTTGCCTTCGCGATCGCTAAAGGAGTGTCGCGATCGCAATGCATATCACTCAGCAGAACACTTAAGTGTTATATTTTGGGATTTTACCCATTCTCTCATATTTGAGCCCTAGACTTCGAGAAGAGGAGATTTCACTACTACATTTGAGGCAAGGAATTTTCACTTGGATTTGGTTTTATATCTTGATTCTCCATGGATTTTTACACCTAAACCTTGGAATTTTGTAAGAAAATTTGGGATTTGTTTCTACAATTTAAGAGGGTGTATTTTGAGGACTTAAAGGTCGATTTGGACTTGATTTTGGAAACTAATCATATATTTGGACTCGTGGGGTTATGGGTAGTCGGAATCTACCCCTTGCCTCGGGTTTTGTACACGGTCCCAGGTTGACTTTTGTTGACTTTTGAGGATTTGATTAAAGATCAAAGCTTTATTGTTTGGGATGTTGCGGTGGATGTGCGGGCACACTAAGATAGATAAGATTAGGAATGATGGTATTCGGGAGAAGGTGCATGTGGCTCCCATTGATGACAAGATGCGGGAAGCGAGGCTTAGATGGTTCAGACATGTTCAGAGGAGAAGCCCAGATGCTCCGGTACGGAGGTGTGGGCAGCTGGCTATGGAGGGCACGAGAAGAGGTAGAGGGCGGCCTAAGAAGTATTGGGGAGAGGTGATCAGGCAGGATATGTCGAGGCTCCAGATTTCCGAGGACATGACACTTGATAGTAAGATGTGGAGGTCGAGTATACGAGTTGTAGGTTAGGAGGTAGTTGAGTCGTGCCTTACTTCGTAACATGGTGGGACTAGCCATGTAGGTCCTATTTACTAGCTATCGCTCTTGCTTTACATCTTTCTTCTAGATTTCATGAGGTTCCTATTTTTGCTTATGACTATTGTGATGATACTAAAATTTACTAATATTGTCTCCCTTTACTTTACATCTTTCTTCTGGATTCAATGGTATTCCTATTTGTCCTTTGATTGTTGTTGTGATACTAATATTGTCTCCCTTTTTGCCTCTTTTGCCTTTTTGTTTTGTTTTTTTAGCCGAGGGTCTTTTGGAAACAGCCTCTCTACTCCTTCGGGGTAGGGGTAAGGTCTGCGTACACACTACCCTCCCCAGAACCCATTAGTAGGATTTTACTGGGTTGTTGTTGTTGTTGTTGAGTTGTTATTTTACTAGATTCGAGCTGTTTGGAGTGAAATTTTGGTGGTAGGCAATTGTTGCTTGATTTTAACTTATCAGGCAGAGGTAAGTCTCTTGTGTATCCTTGTAAGAGGGAATTCTCCCTATAGGTGATCCATTTTCTACTTGATTCATGACTTATGAGCCACGTATATGTAAGGTGACGAGCATATATGTTTAGCTAGGTCTTGACCATATCCGGTATTGTTGACTTGAATTGTGCTTTATTGGATTATGTGAGTTTGTTATCCATGTTTAAATTAATTCTATGGCTATACAATAATTTATATTCATGATTTAGGAGCATGCCTAGGGTTATGAATTGTTGATTTGACATGAGGGATTATTTTGCCGTGTTGAACTTTATTATAAATCCATAGTCATACACTTATCTTATTTCTCCATGATTTTGGTGGTTTCTATGGCCTAATCGACTCATGACAAATAATATGATTAAGCCAAAACATGATAAATAGCTCATTGAGTCGTTGCAATACATTTAGTTACATGATTCGCCATAGCCATCTTTTAGCCATATGAGCTTTTTAGACTCATGCATTGGCACTTATATACATTGATATTGGAGCAGGAGTATGCATTGGTAGCTTAGGTCATGCATTGGCTCTAATATACATTGATATTGGATCCTGAGCACACATATGTACATATTTTTTACTCATGCTATGATTTGATACATGAATCATGTCTGGATATGAGGATCAAAGTGTTGATATCTTTATTGCTCTTCTTATCTACTAAGCATGCCTAAATTCTATTTGAACTATGTTTCTTTGAGTTGTCGTAATCATTTGATGATAGCATGCTTAACTCTGTATATTATTTATGCTTTACCTGATTATTGGATGGTTAGTGAGTGTCGATGTTGACCCCCTCACCACTACTTCTTCGAGGATAGACTTGATAATTACTAAGTACCGTGGTTTTGTACTCATACTACACTTTTGCATATTTTGTGCAGGTTATGAGACCGGTATTAGCAGAACCCTTTGAGGTAAGTAGGAGTATGATTGGAGACTTCTTGGTGAGCTGTTGTATTTGATCTGATCCGCAGCACATGGAGTCCCCTTCTCTACTTATCTATTTTTTGTTCATGTATTCTTTTCCGGATAGATGTATTTATTTAGTTGACTCTAGTTACTCTTCTAAGATGGTCGTGATGAAGTGACATTGGGTTTTGGGCGCCTTTTAGACAATTGTGGTCATATATATAGCCTTGTTGTTGAATTACACTAGTGATATTGAATTGACATTTATTTTTGCATTGTTATTTATATCACAAAACAGTTAATGGCTTAATAATTGGATACTTTGAAAGTCCATACTATTGGCTCTATGACTACCCATGAGAACCTGAATATCCACCTGAACAAACGAAGCACAATATGAACTTTGTGCTGGCAGTGCACTGAAAGGCGACTGGCCTAGGTGAGCACCGTATGAACAATGGCTGACTAAAGAACCATGAGGAACCTGATGAGCTAACTGAACATGCCTAAAAGAATGACATTTGTTGTGATGCCTTGGCCTCCATATGAGGCACTACTAAAACTACCTGAACAATGGGACCTCTTGGCATCCCACTCTTCTCTCTCTTGCCTGCAAATATGCTTTAAACTCCTAGCAATCTCCACAGCCTGATGAAAAGAATATCAACCTTGACCTCTCGATCTATCCCACACCGAATACTAAAGTTGAGGCCCTCAATGGAACTTCTGAACCTCTCCCTCTCAGTAGGAACCAAGAACATAGCATATCATCCTAGCTCCATGAACCTCATCTCATACTGAGTCATGGTTATGCCCTCTTTATGTAGATGCTCTAACTCACTAAGAAGCACATCACTACAAATATGTGGAATACACTTTTCCAAGAAAATATCTGAGAACTAAGACCATGTGAGTTGGTGCTGCGCCAACAGTCTACTCAACTCATAAGTCTGCCACTATCTATATGCTGGCCCTGACAACTGGAAGGTAATAAAGTCAACCTCGTTCGAGTTTACTAAACCCAACATGCAATGAATCCGATGACACTGATCAAGGAAACCATGCGCGTCCTCAGTATGCTCTCCACTGAACTGGGGAGGACAAAGTCTTTGAAATATCTCAATCCTCTTTTGATCCTCAACAGTCAAGGCTAGCATAATATCTAGTTGAACATCAATGACTGGCTACACCGACAGAACCCTTGGTGTATGATAACTATGAGCCAACTGCTCTAGTGGGCGTGTGGTAGGAGTCTGGGCTCCTCCCCCAGCCTGTGATATAGCTAGTACAATCGGGATAATACCCTCCTGAGTCAAGCTGGCATAAACACTCAGAATATGAGCCAAAATCTCCTAAAGTACAGGTCTAGCAATAGGCCCCTCAGGTAACTGATCTAGTCCCACCGGCTCAACATGATTAGGAATCTTCTCCTCAATAAGAGCTACTGGTAGCTCTACAGTGGTTGTTCTAGCAGGGCCTCTAACTGCGACACATACTCGACCCCTGCCTCTGCCTTGTCCCTGACCTCTCACGGCTCTGTCCTGGGTACATGCGCCTGCTCATCTATTTTTATTAGTAAGGACAAGCAGCTTTCATTTTCTTCAATCTAATGGTAGGGCTTTAAAGAGTAGGCGGTTTGTATCTTTCTATGACTCCCAGAATAAGAAGTAGGAGGATAGGCAGAGCAAGAGCTCTTGAAGTCTACCCGGGCACCGATCTTCATTCATCCATTTAGGCTCGGCTAGGAACACGTGGATCCAGGGAACCTGGCTCGGGAACAACTTCTTACTAGTAGGAGCGGGGAACTTTCATTCCCAGTAGAAGTCCTCGAGCAACTTGCCTACTACTAATAAATAAGGGGAAGGCCCAACATTTTATATTAGTATAAGGAAGGCGCTAGCTAGCGCCCAACCTATACAAGGGCTTTCCACCTCCATTTGGTCGTGCTGCTATGATGTAACATGCAGTCATCCCAAGGCATTCTTCAGGTATAGTTTTCTTTGATCACAGATCGACAGGTGATCCGTCCTTTCTCCCCCTTTCATCATAAGGCGTGGTCTGAGTCTGAGAAAAAAATTCACCCCAAATGAACATGTCTTTACCGTACGTGAGAGAATAGAAGAGCAAAGATTCAAACTTCTAGATAAACAAATATGCTCGGTATAGAATGAAGAAAGGGAAATTTTTCTAACAGTCTCGTAGCCTTACAAAGATAATTACAAACGTCTTCATACTAATCTGAAAGACTCTACTATACTTGCTCATAACTCATGAAACTAAGGAACCTAGGGCTCTGCTACCAAGCTGTCACGACACACACCATCACCAGCCGTGATGGCACCTAACCCACTTTTCAGGCAAGCCAATCACAAAGCAATAGCGAAACATAATAACAGATATGAAATAGATGAGTCTGAAAGTTGAATTAACATAGACATAGACTAAGTCAATGCATCAATCACTAGAAACTGGTAACAATGAGTAATGACCTATAACATGAGAATAAAAGTCTGGTAATGCAATACGTTGTCCGATACAATGACAGTAATGAAAGGATAGAAGGAGATGCTAATGGTTGCAATCTGGATGTAGCTCTACCTTGGGTCTCCGCAGCAACAACTACAATTCCATATGCTCAGCTAGGTCTCACTCTTGGATCTGCACAATTAATTGTAGAGTATAATATGATTACAATCAATCCCATGTACTCAGAAATTATAATGACTAACCTCGGTGAGGTAGTGGCAAAAGTGACCAATGATACTCACTAATCAAACATGTGTAGTTCATGAATATATGTATACAAAGCAACAATACTGAGGTCTAAGCCTAGAGTGGAGGTAAGGCCAACGGTGCATATAGAGAAAATATGCATAAGCATTGTAAACAACTAACAGTTAAACATATAGAGAAGATATGCATGTATAACAAGTTAGGATACATTGTTCGATATAGAGAAAAGATATGTACCGTGTTGCAATCTACCAAATAAAGCAGCATATAGAGAATATATCCATAAAAAGCATGTATACAACTCGAAACTAGTATATAGAGAAGATATACGATAAAATCATGTATACATCCAAGGAGTTTGCATATAGATAAGATATGCAAAACCGAAATACTGATCAGTATCTATAATCCGCGTGTATACCGTCAAAAGAGGAACATGAGAGGGAAACCCTAGGGGGTGGATCCTTATCCACACACGTGTATGGATAACTCACATTCCATAATTCATCTCACAAAAAACTCACGTGATATGATTGATCCACACAGTGCATGAACAACTCACATTCCATAATCATAATCATAATCATCGCACAAACAACTCGCATATCATAATAATAACAACCGCAAGGACAACTCAAGTGTCATAATTATAACAATCGCAGGGGAAACTCACGTGTTATCAAACCAGTCAATATTATAGAAAACATATGCAAGAATACATGTGTACAAATAACGGATATCAAATAACATACTCTTGGACTGAGAAAAATAGGATGTGAAAGTGTATGCATGTGGGAGGTGTACAACCACAACTCAGATTAGGTAGGTACACCATACAATAACAAGTATCATGCTCAAACAGGTTATCGAGCCTATCCATGGTTTCTAACATGATTCGAGAATTTCACGTAGTCATACAAACTATCAAAATATGAATCATAGGAAGCACACAATCCAAAAAAGGCATATTAGTGACCTAAAGTCTAATCCGGTCAAAATCATATATAGCACACGCATATACGCTCGTCACCTCGCATATACGTCGCTTTTCACACATTAAAAATATCAAAATAAGGTCACATCCTAAGGGTTATTCCCTCACAACAAGATTAGGCAAGATACTTAACTCAAACGAGCAAAAACAATACTCCAAAAATGCCTTTCCTTTAGAAATCACCTCCAACTGGCTCAAATCTGGCAAAAAATGACTCACTAATGTCAAACAAAGCATAGAAATTAATTTCACACAATAAAATTTTAATCTTTATTCAATTTTTAAAAAGTCAACAAAAGTTAACATCAGACCCACATAGTCAAAACCTAAGTCAAGGGATATATCCCGACTATCTATATCCTCACGAGTCCAAATATGTATTTGGTTTTCAAATCTAAGTCAAATCATAGCTTAAACCCCAATATTTACTCTCTTAAGCTGTAGGAAAATACCCTCAAATTTACCTCAAAATTCCATGTTTTAGGTGTTAATAATCCATGTGAATTCTTGAAATAATTTCATAAACGAGTAAAAATTACTTATCCCCAAGTCTTGTATGAAAATCTCAAGAAAAATCTCCCCTCTCCAAGTCTAGGGTTCAAATTATGAGAGAATGAGTAGAAATCCCAAAATCCTCACATAAATATACTGCCTTAGTGTACTCTTTGCGGACATGGCCAATGCCTCGTGTTCGCGAAGCATAAATATGCTTTTGCCAAAATTGCACTTCGTGAACGCTACCTAATCCTTGCGAACACAAAGCCTTTCACCCAGCCTCCTTCACGAACGAGACCTCACCCATGCGACTAGAAGACTCACTTGTCCAACCACTCCGCGAACGCGAAGGCTTCCTCCAACTCCCAGCATCCTTCTTTATGAACGCGGGACTCCTTTCGCGAACACGAAAAGCAATTATCCCCAGCACAAAAATGCACTCTGCGATCACGTTGAAGGGCCTGACACCAGCAAATATTTGCAACACCAAAAACACATTGGGTGATCTGAAGCTCACCCTAGTTACCAGGGATCCCGTCCAATCATACCAACAAGTCCATACATTCTTATGCCACCTATCCAAATCTTCCAAAACATACGACAACATCACATCTACGAATCGAAGATCAAATCACACGTTGCCCATCTCTTAAGTACAATAACTTTCAAGCTTCCAACCAAGCGTCCGATTCAAGCCTAAAGGATCTGGATAATAAGCAAATATTTCATGCAATCTCCAAACAACAAACATACCTATTCCAAGTTTCGGAACAATAATCAAAGTTTACTCTCGGTCAAACTTAAGAACCCTCCAATACTTCAAATTGTCGACTTTAGTCAAATAGCCTTTAAATCTTCTAGAAACATCCATATCCAAATCCTAACATTTGCCTAAGTCCAAAATTATCATACGAACATATTGGGACCATCAAATCATAAATCCGAGATCATTTACACAAAAGTCAAACACTGATCAACTGTTTCAATTTAAAAATTTTAAAAAATAAATCTAAATATTCCAATCTACTCCCGAACCCCATGAAAGCCAAACCACCCATCCCTGCAAGTCAAAATTCATTAAATACACCTATGTAAAACCTCAAATAGGGTAACGGGTTCAAATAAATAAAACGACCAGCCGGATCGTTACATGTTTCATCTACCTATTTCTGTCACCTATTGATCAGAATAAAAATGAGGTAAATTCAACCAATTTAACTTGAGATTAGCATACAAGTTTATTATTTACAGAATGGTGTATTACTCAAAGATAAGAATGCATCACGAAAACTCCAGGTGCGGCTGCCCGATATTGCCTCATTGAAGGTGAGTTATATCCAAGAATGTTTAATGGATCCTTAGTGAAATGCTTAGGCCCCGGAAAAAAAGATCATTAGAGGTGGATACTACTGGCCTCAAATTTAAGATAATGCAAAGAACTTTATCAAACAATATGACAAATGCCAATGGTATGCTCCTTTTTAATCAATAGTAGAACTCCTACATTCGGTGTTATCCCCTTCACCTTTAAAAAAATGGGGGATGGATCAAGTCGGACCACTTTCCTCAATATCTGAGGCTGGAAAATTGTTTATTAATTTTAACTGACTATTTTACTAAGTGGGTAGAAGCAGGTGCATTTGCGAGTATCCGAAAAAAAGAAGTGATAGATTTTATTTGAAGAAACATAATTTGTAGATTCGGTGTAATAAGGAAAATAGTAAGTGATAATGGACCACAATTCATTGCAAAGGTTACCTTTTCAAAGAATGAAAAATCAAAAGGATCACATTGTATCCATAACATCCCATGGAAAGTGGCTAGCAAAGTGTTCGAACAAAATCTTAATTGATAGTTTGAAGAAACGACTAGAGGCATTTAAAAGATGATGGCCGAAAGATACCCGGAGTCCTATGGGTCTGCCATACAATAACAAAGACAAGCATGAGGGAAACTATGTTTTCACTTGTGTACGGTTCGAAAACATTAATTTAAGTGAAAATAGAAGATCCCAGCTTAAGGTTCGCTCATGCAACATAGGACTTCAAAGATAGTGCGCTCGTAGCCAATATAAATTTGGTAGAAGGACAAAGCACAATGTATTAATTTGGATCGCTGCACAAAAGTAAAGGATTGAGAAGTACTACTATCGAAAACTGAATCTCCAATACCTCAAAATCGAGGACTTAGTACTTCGTAAGGTTTTTCTATCAATACAAGAGCTTAATGCCAAAATACTTGGCCCTAACTAAGTAACTAGTTTAACAGAATAGTGTTATAATCTCTACAATATGTTGCCAACATTGAGTGTACATAAATTATACAACATAGGATCATTATCAACCGTTATCTTGGGGTTGGTGGTCCTAAGCATAAAATAAGATGAACTCACGACTCAACCAACACAATCCCTAACACCCATTTATCATTATAATTCGCCAATAAGTTAATGAACTTATTCTTATAGGCTAAAAGTGAAGATCTAGTTGAAATAATTTAATTAGGGTTCTAGAATGATTTGAAATTCTAACCAATATTCTTGATTTTTAGATTTGATTTATATGGTTAGAGGTTGCAATCTACCTTTTTTAGCAAATATACCACTAAGATAGGTGCTTAGTGGTCTATTTTATTAATAAAGAAAAAACAAAAATAGTGTCTTGCAATATGAAAGAAGTACAAGCTAGCTAAAACATGTATCAACTTATTGACAACATGCCATAAGTTGATAAATAAAAATAATCTATGAAAAGTAACTTTGCTCCATGCTTCATGTTCTCAACCTCTTGGAACTTGGTTGTATCATTTTCTTGTCTTCCAATGGTATATGAAGATGAAGATGCCTCTCCTTGTTTATCATTACCATTTTGAATTTCTAGTTGGATAAATTGAGGCCATCCTATGAGCTCCTGACCATCTTCATGAGATCACAGGTGCAACTTTCATTTGATTTGGACCTTCCTTGGTGCCACGAGATTTGAAGTTGGCATGATCACTCTATAATCGAAGTATGGCTTAGTACAACGCGAGGTAGATGGTACACAAAGCTTGATGAAAGGCGAGAAGTAGCTAGCGTAAGACTTGGCATCTGGGCTCGCTTCTCTTGTCTTGGGATCGTGCGATAGGCCAAGTGTTACAAGACCTAACGCGAGCTAGAAGTACACAAAGCTAAGTGCAGCACGAGAAGGAGCGCGCGACAGCTTTGGCGTCACCAGGAGTGCAGCATGATGAAGCAGGCTCCAGATCTTGCTTCTCATGTCTTATAGAGAGCTATGCATCTTTAAATTGCATCCTCCTTCAGCGCATGATTGCATTGTCAAATGTATTATTGGTTCTTTAACCATATAATTGGACTGTCATATACATTGGTTACATCTCCAAAACTGATTCTCCTTCTACAATGGCATGCTGCTCTAAAGCCAAGTTAGCAAGATAATCATCTAACTTATTCCCTTCTCTCAACACATGTGCTATTTGAAAAACACCTCTAGCCATTAGGGTTTTTATCTCCTCCACCTGATTGTCTATACTCCATGGTGGATCCCATTCATCCTCCAGTATTCTTTTCATCAATAATAAATCAGTTTCAATCAAGCAGGGAGGAAATTGAGATCAGATTATGTACCTTATAGCCTTCAGGATAGCCTGAGCTTCAGCTATATTGTTAGTAGCATCCTCAATTGTATCTGCATGTGCATATATAAGATCTCCAATTCCACCCCTTATGAAAAATGCATATGAAGCTCCACCATTGCTACCTCTACATGTACCATTTGTGTTAAACTTAATCCACCCTACAGGATGTAGTTGCCATAACACTTTTGTATACTTCGATTTGGGGACATGATGCACCAATTTGTCGTGCAAATCCGGCGAGTTGGTTGTGACCCCTGCAAAGTTTGGTCTTCTCACCTTTAACAACATATGTATATCTGTTGAAACTAGAAATATCAACCTGTTGATGGACACATTCTTCCCATGCATGCCTGAATTCCTTCTCTTCCATAGATGTCATATAATTAGATATGGTATGGCATGGTACACTGCCTTCAGGCTTGTATTCACTGACCTTCTCCACCATTCATTAATGACCTGCACTAGTTGTTTCCCTTCTATTTTGATCCCTGCAGGTGAAGAAAAACATTTTCATAGAAACTTGGCTACTGGAAATTTGAAAAACACATGAGGAAGTGCTTCTTCTTTTGGATGTCTACAACACTAACATTTGGAAGTTCTAAAGCATCCATATCTTAAAAAGAAATCATCTACACATAAAGAAACAAACTTTAAATGGCAACCCTTTTACCCAAATGAACGTGTATAACATGCTTTCCTACCTTATTCTCCTTGTATATTGCCATGCTGATTTCACTGAGAAATGACCCTTTGTTTCCAGTATCCACCATGGTTTGTCCCTTACATTATGAGATGAAAGTAGTATAATGGTCTCCTGGATGTGGTCAGCTATATCATCTGGCAGAAGCTCCCTCAATAGCACTTCATTCCATGCCCCGTTCTCCACAACATCATCAACATATACTATGGATTCATCACACCAATGTTCTGGACATGAAGCATGGTAAAGAGCTCCAAGTTCAGTCCAATTGTCATAAATGTGCCTTAATATTTAAAATTTAATAAATATGAATAAATTCTTATTTGGAGGCTATTTATATACGGTGAAATTATAAATAAGTGCATGCAGTTGGGAAAGAGAAAGCATGGTCGTACTTCCATTAACTTTTGAAAAATCCAAACTTCAGAGAGATAGAACGAAAGAATGTTGATTTGAGCCTTGAAGTGCAATTGCAATTTCTTAGATCTTTGTTGTATTGGTAAAAAAAAGACTTAATATGTGTACTAATCAGAAGAGAACACATGACAAGTATTGTCTAGTCAGTATATATATGTAAGCCAGAACAGGAATTGTGAAGTCAACAAAGCAAAGACATATCAAAGACTCCTCGGAAAATCAGCTCGCGAACTCAGAAAAACGGACGAGTATCGAAAAGTTAATGAATGTTGAAGAGTTCACGGATAAGAAGAAAGGCATATCAACAGATTCTAAATTATCCGGGATTCACCATTTACTTATTTGTTATAAGATCCAACATTAAATTAACTATTACAAAATATTCAAATGACCAGAATGAATGAGTGTAACGATGGCGTAACAATATTTGTTCATTTGGAGGAATCATATGTAATCACAAAAATTACTATCGACAATAAAAATACTATGGCTTTTATAATTTTGCTCGCTTTCGCTCTTGACATGCATTAAAATTCCTTGTATCCAAGCTGTGAATACTCAAGTCCCAAGCAATCATCAAATAACATCTCTTCCCTTTTTTTCTTCATAATTCATCACTTTATTTCATACTTTACCATAACTATTCAGCTACTTTTAGATTGATTTTGTTGATTTTAGTCTACAATTACAAATTTAATTGTTTTATCCTAATAACCGAATTTTAGTTTAAACATTTGTCAAATCCAATTTAGGAGAAAAGTTTCAACTAAAAGGCATGCCATTGAAACACTTGGCATATCACTGTACTGCAGTTTATGTTGGTCTAGTACCTTGAACTATTGCACTTAAGTGAAAAATTGGCAAATAGACACATTTAGCCCCTGCTATTAAAGTTTAGTCGGTATTCAAAAGCTATTGTCATTTAGCCACTTCTTTCACAGAAAATAAATTTTGAACAAAAATATCCCCAATGCTAAAGCACATAAAAAACTCCAGCAATCGGTAACGACCCGGCAAGTCGTTTTAAGTATTTTAGCCCAGTTTTCCTAGTTGATGTTTTATATATGTGTATTTGTGATTACGGAACTTACCGGGATGGTTGACTGGGTTTCGGAAAAGTTTTGGATTGAATTGAGACACTTAGGCCTCATTTGTTTGCACTTAATGGAGGTCTGAATCTTAACCATTCAGATCTTAGACATTAAGTGCGTTTGTTTTTAAAGTTTGAATCTTAATTATTCAGATCTTAATCATTAAGTATGTTTGTTTTTTTGTTTACTTCACAACCACTTAATGGGTCTGAATAGATCTGTATGATTAAGATCCATAACAGAGACTTAATTTCATCAAGATTCTATCATCCATATTCATTATTAATTGTGGCCATCGTCTACCATTATCAACTACCACCATGCCGCCGCCACCACCACCACCATACTCAACCACCATCACCACCACCATACTCAACCACCATCACTACCACCATCATCCTCAATCATAGCTTCCACCATAATCAACTACCACCACCCGCCATCCGCACCACTCCCACCGCCATCATTCTCAACTACAAACACTCATCCACCTCAACTACCATAACTAACCACCCCATCACCATCAACAATCATAACCGGCACTACCCATCATTATAAACTACCACCACCCATCACCACCTTCCTCAATCACAACTACCACCACCACCCACAATTATTAACTATCACCACTCATCACCACCATCCTCAATCATTATATCAACCACTACTAATCACCACTAGTTACTACCCTGAACCACCACCATCAACCAAACCTACCATCAACCACCGCCTCTAGTCGGCATTCACAAGCACCACTGTTAGCCATCACCACCAGAAACTACTATGTTTTAAAAAATTTATATATTTATTCATAGAATATTAGATTAATTAGTATTTTATTTGACTTTTATGTTTATTAATTTTCAAATAAAGATAAATTTTATACATTCAGATATTAAAAATCAAACAGTCTTAATTATTTAGTATTAAGATTTCAATACATATCTTAATATTCAGATGTGTATTCAGATTAAGATATCTTAATCTTAATACACATCTTGACATTCAGATGTGTATTCAGATTCAGATGTCTTAATCTAAAAAAACAAATGAGGCCTAGTCCCAAGGTAGGATGCTTAAGTTATAAGAGTTGACTGTAATTTAACTTTTCTGTAGATGACTGCAGAATGGTAATTTGATAGTTTTAATAGATTCGTATGGTGATTTTGGACTAAGACGTATGTCTAGATTCAGATTTGGAGGTTTCTAGGCCATTTTGGCTTGAATTGGAGAAAGTTGGAAGGTTGAAGATTTGGAAGGTTGATAGGTTTAACCTAGAGTTGATTTTTATTGATATTGGGTTCGAATTTTTGTTTCGAGAGTTGTAATAGGTCAATTGTGTCATTTGGTACTTGCATGCAAAATTTGAGGTCATTCCGAGTTGATTTGATGTGGTTCGACATGAGTTTTAGAAGTTGAAAGTTCATTAGTTTCTTAGGCTTGTATTGGAGTGCGATTCGCAGTTTTGATGTTGTCTTGTGTGATTTGAGGCCTTGAGTAGGTTCGTATTATATTTTGGGTTTGGATGGTGTGATGGGACAGGGTCCCGGGGCCTTGGATATATTTCAGATAGATTTCAGACCATTTTACTATGTATTAAATTGCTGGTTTCTGACGTTTGGTTTTCTTCATCGCGATCGCGACAAAGCAGTCATGTTCGCGGAGGGAAATTTGATGGTAGGTGTGTTTTTTCATCGTGTTCGTGTAGGGGAGATCGTTGGCAGAGCTTGGGGAGGCAGTGGCCTTCGTGATTGCGAGCTGGGGGACGAGTTCGCGTGGAAGGAGAGGCTGGTGGGGGCGTTAGGCTTTTAGTCTTCACGATCGCGAGTGGAGGACCACATTCATATAGGTTCAGCATAGGTGTGCATCGCGTTCGCAGCCGGGATCACGTATTCGCAGCCGGGATTTTCTGATACAATGTTTGGATGTGATTTGCGATCACGAAGTTTGTCCTGCGATCGTGAAGGGTATGCCTGGGAAGACCCTAAGTACTCTATTTTTTAGGGTTATAGTCATTTTAACATATTTTGAGATATGGAGCTCGGATTATGGCGATTTTGGAGGATATTTTCATGATTTGGAATGGGGTAAGTGATTTTTACTCGGAAATATTTATTATTCATGATTCCAACCTTGAATTTAGCATTTGATTGATGAATCTAAGTGAAGATATTGGAGATTTTAGTAAAACCTTTTAGAAAGTATAAATTGATGATTTGAGGGACAATTTGATGTCGGATTTGGATGAAACACATATATTTGTACTCGTATCAGAATGGATGTTTGAAATTTGTGAGTTTTGTCGGGTTTCTAGGTGCGGGCCCAGGTTAACGTTTTGGGTTTACTTTGCATAATTGATTCAAGATCTTAGCTTTATCAATTTGAATTCTCTAATATGGCTTTTAATGATGATATTAAGTTATTTTGGCTAGATTCGAGCCTTCCGAAAGTTGATTCACGCAGGAAGGGCTTCTTAAAGTACTGATTTGGCTTGCTAGAGGTAAGTATCTTACCTAAACTTGGTTGAGGCATTAGTTGCTTGAGTTATTTGTGATAGCTACATGCTATGGGTGGCGCACATGTGTGGGGTTGAGCCCATGTGCGTGCACCAGGGTATTTTCATGCTCGGGGTAGTGTTTAGGCTATGATATGCCTATGATTGATTGCAAAGCCTCATGTTGTGATGGTTATTATAATTGCACCCCTGTTGTGAACTATTTGAGCCATATTTGAGGTTACATAGAGGTTAATCTCTTGATTGAACCTGATAATTGCTATTTTTGTGATGTATTTGCCTGATATAAGCTATGATATCACACTTTGCACATGCATATACCTTAGCATGCCACTTATACCAGTTTAGGAGTATGAAATTTGATGTTTATTGATCATGTACATGTATTCTTGTATATCTTCTTTCTGTGTGATATGGATTGGACTGGTAGCACGTGACCACATTGTGCGGATGTGATATTGAGCTTGTGACCCGTCAGGTAGATTATGATATTGAGCATGTGACCACGCCGGGTGGATTGTGATATTGAGCATGTGACCACGTCGGACATATTTTGATATTGATCGTGTGACCATGCCAGGCAGGTTATGATATTGAGCTTGTAACCAAGCCGGACAGATTGCACGTGACTATGCCATGTAGCGTGTGGATATGGATCCATCCCCCTAGGGTCACCCTCTAATGTTTATTTTTTATGGTGTACACACGGTTTGAGTAAAGTTTATTAGTGGTTTGGTTCGATTATTGAGATTCTGAGGAAATGTTGGCTAGTGTTTGATTCGGTTATTGCATTTCATCTTTACTTGTAATTTCCTTAGTTGTTTATCTTTGAACGTGCTAAGTTGTGAAGTTCAAAGGTAGAATAAACTATCGGTTGACTCGAGATGAGCAATGTTTAAGTATGGAGTGGTGATATTTGGCTATAATTATATATATTTATTATATTATTTACCTTACATTTTGGAGTTTTAATGATAAATTATGCGATATTGGAGCTTAATTGAGTTGTTTTTATGTGTAGGACCATTTGAACGCGAATATGAATTAAATTTGCATAATATAATATTGAAAATACAAGAATATAGCACGAAAGAAAAAATCAGCGCAAGGAAGGAGTGGAGCTCGCCCCAGAACTCGCCCTACCTGGCCAGAGGCGAGATGGATATCGCATCAAGTCCAAGGCCTAGACCCACACCTGCCTCACGAGGGAGAAAGCACGAGCCAATCCAGGCCTTAACCAGGTGCCATGTCCAAGAGAAAAGTGTTTCATTGTAGACTTTGGACTTGGAGACTTTGGCCCTAACCTATAAATACCCCTAGACATGTATAAGAAGGAGTTGGACGATATTTGAAGGCAAGGAGGACTTAGGAACACAAACGGAGCATAGAATCATCTCATCTTCCATCCTTAATCTCGTATTTATAGTTCTTATGATTCAAAATAATAGTTTGATTGTTCATATGATCATGAGTGGCTAAAACCACTCTTGTCCAGGGGTTATGCGTTGTTCTTAACTGTTTATGTTTGACGGTTGTTGATATTACTTGATTTGTTTATTCGATCTTGTGCTTAATTATTTTACTGTGTAGTTAATAGTAGAATATTATATATGAATCTTTAGTTGAACTCAAAAGTGAGAACTATAGATTGCATATAGAATTGAATAGAGTAAGTTCTTGGATCTATCGAAGAATAGATTCACAATTAGGATAGATATATTCTAGTCGCCTTACGTGGTTATTATTGCAAGAGATGTGCATGCATTCTAGTTAACTTTGATTCTATAGGCATATAGTATTAGATTGGCTAGAATAAGTGAACAAGACATCGAAAGAATCTCGCGAGCAAAATAAACCCTGTTAATCAACAAATCAGATAGATCAAGTAGTTGAATCAACCAGAAAAATTCAATAGGATAGACTCTAATCCCATAACCCCGGAACATCCCTATCTCATTGAATGTTCTCTAAAGTATTCGTTTGCTATGTTTTCACTCATGTTCTCTTGTTTCGTAGTAAATTAGTTAGTAAAAATCACAATCATCTTCCTCAAAATAACTTGAATGAATAACTCGTAACTAGTTTAGTTTAGATGGTAACTTATCATAAATCCTCGTCGGAATGACACTTTCTTATTATTTTATTACTTGTCGACTGCGCATACTTGTATGTGTTGGTCCCAAAAAACATATTCTTCACAAACGAGAGAATCTATGTTATCAATATGGGAACTACCAATTTTCATCAACTCTTTGTTCTATGCTTCAACATCCCCCTCATAATCCAAGTGTTTGGGGAGAACCTCCAGGACCGAGAGTTCAGAACTTTGCCTCTCTTTCCTACCTTTGTGAGATTTGGAAGCCTTATTCTTTTCTTCAATATGGGCCGCAGATGAAGCCCTTACAGAAGTGGCCTCCTCAGTTGGCATAGAAGCAAGGAGGTTATTTGACGAAGATATAGGGATCATATCAAGCAATTGAATCAACCAGAAAAATTCAATAGGATAGACCCTAATCCCATAACCCCGAAATATTCCTATTTATTGAATTTGCTCTAAAGTGTTCGTTTGCTCTGTTTGCACTCTTGTTCTTTTGCTTGCTTGTTAGTTTTCATAGTAATTTTAGTTAGTAACTCGTAACTAGTTTAGTTTAGACGGTAACTAATCATAAATCCTAGTATGAACAATACTTTTTTATTACTTGTCGACCGCGTATACTTGTGTGTGTGTTGGTCCCAACAAACATATTCTTCACGAACAAGAGAATCTATATTATCAATATAGGAACTCCCAATTTGCCTCGACTCTTTGTTCCATGTTGCAACATCCCCCTCATAATCTAAGTGTTTGGGGAGAACCTCCAGTACCGAGGGTTCGTAAGTTTGCCTCCCTTTCCTACCTTTGCCCCTTTCCTACCTTTGCGATATTTGGAAGCCTTATTCTTTTCCTCAGTATGGGCCGCAGATGAAGCCCTTACAGAAGTGGCCGCGCCAATAGGTATAGAAGCAGGGAGGTTTTTTTACGAAGATATAGGGACACCCTTAGCAATAGGCGTTGAGGGATGGTAATCTACTACAGGGAGGTTGAAAACCATCGAGGCTCACATCTAATAAGATTTTCTTTATCCCTGCTTTTATTTTATTTCATTTAATATTTACGGTCATTAATTTCCTTGTTTGATTCTTGGATCAATAGATTGCTAGAGGCCTTAAAATATAAATTTAATTGTTTCCTCCAAAATCAGATTTTGGGTCAAACAACAACCTTTCTAGTTTTCTTCATTCACATATAACTTTCTTATGTTGTGTAGATTTTTCTTTAAAATAAAGTTCCATAAACCTAAAAAAAATTGATGTGGTGTTAAATTGTTTTTTCCAAAATAAACAAATAAAATATTAAATACATAATTTAACATTATAATGATTTTTCCTTTTTCTTTCTTATTCAAAATTTTAGTGATACAATTTTGAAGAAAAAAATTGGACGCCAGTACAATTAGCTTCATTAAAACTTGAGAGTGGAGGGTTCCCAACCTCTTCAAATACATCTGCTGCGTTTATATCTAGAAATTTACATCTGCTGAGTTCACTTGCAGCTATAATTGAAAAGAAAAAAAGAAAAAAAAGTGTGAGTTAGGAGAGATTAGGATCAGATGGAGATGTAAGGGGGATTATCTTTTATATTTCATGTGCAAAAAGATTATAGAGCAAAAAACGAAACCGTTACGCACGCTCCAAATTTCACTTAATACTCTCCTCCTTGTTTTCATTGAAAGAGTATTTAGGCCTCATTTGTTTTTTTTTAAAATTAAGACATCTGAATCTGAATGCACATCTGAATATCAAAATGTGTATTAAGATTAAGACATTTGAATCTGAATACACATATGAATGTTAAGATGTGTATTAAGATCTGAATACTAAATGATTTAGATTGTTTGATTTTTTAATATCTGAATGTATAAAATTTATGTTTATTTGAAAATTAATAAACATAAAATTTAAATAAAATACTAATTAATCTAATATTCCATCACTAAAATATATAGCTTTTTAAAATATGATAGTTGCTGGCGGTGATGGCTAACGGTAATGCTTGTGAATGCTGACTAAAAGCGGTGGTTGGTGGTAGATTTAGTTGATGGTGGTAGTTTTTGAGTAGTAGCTAGTGGTAATTGGTAGTGGTAGCTATTATAATTGAGGATGGTGGTAGTGGGTGGTGATAGTTAATAATGGCGGGTGGTGGTGGTGGTAGTTGTGATTGAGGAAGATGGTGGTGGGTGGTGGTAGTTTATAATGGTGGGCAGTGCCAGCTATGGTTGTTGATGGTGATGGGGTAGTTAGTTGTGGTAGTTGAGGTGGATGAATATTGATTTTCGTTGAGAATGATAGTGGTGGGAGTGGTGGGGATGGTGGGTGGTGGTAGTCGATAATGGTGGCTGCTATGATTGGGGATGATGGTGGTGATGGGTGGCATGGTGCTAGTTGATAATGGTAGGTGATGACGGCAGTTAATAATGAATATGAATGATAACATCTTAATGAAATTAAGTCTCTGTTATAGATCTTAATGATACAGACCTATTCAGACCCATTAAGTGGTTGTGAGTAAAAAAAACAAACAGACTTAACGATTAAGATCTGAACAATTAAGATTCAATTTAACTATAATAAAATGATAACATTCTTATTCCAAATTATGATTTTGAAGGATATTACTAACTTAACTTATACTTTACTCTCTAATTATAACGTGTGGCTCTGTAAATATTTTTAATTATTGTAATTTCTTTTTTTAATGAATGTTATTAGTTTCACCTATATATTGTCCCTATTTTTATTTTTGAATTTAAAATTTAAATACATAAAACATATAAATTAATAACTATGAATAAAGATAGAATCTAACAAGCATAATAAGATTTGTCAAAAACAAAAAGAAACTATTGTTCGTACTAGTAACTTCATTAGTGACAATCAAAACTCAAAAATATATTTGCAAAAATCAAAAATAAAAGAGGGGAGGGGAACTCAAATAATTAATGCACGTAATATTTAAAAAAAAAAAAAAAACGGTAAATTTTATAACAAATTTATGAAACAGCTTTTCTAAGTTATACTACTAGAATGGGTCTATCCATAATTTAGAATAAAGTACTTAGAATTATAGATGAAGCACTTACGGTGAAGAAAAAGAATTGAGAGATCATAATTAAAAAAGAAATAATTATAAGAAAATACATGTGACTTCACACTATAATAAAAAATAGCCCGTATTTTTAAGTTTTATCCGACCTAGCCCATATTGTATATATTTAGAAAGCACTAGCAAATTCAAAATTTGTGTTCTTACAACCAATGCTTCTAAAAGCTATGGAGTTAAATATGCGTTCTCACAACCATTGTTTTCACTCTCTCTCTTCTTCTCACGTCTTCTACATATGCTTCAAGGGGCCATGTATTTTCTGCTTCCCTCGTTGTGTCACCCGGTTGCAATGTAATAAAATTGAAGAGTAGAAGTCAACCAATAAAGGCCATTCAAAGCTTTGCTTTTGAAAATATGATTTTTTGAGTTTTTTAGTTGTTTGGATTCCAATTGATTGAAAATGTCAAAAGGAGTTCAAAATTTAAATTTAAAGTGATTTGGAGTAGATTTGAGCAATATATGAGTTAAATTTCAGAAAAGACGCAAGGAAGAAGACGAAGTTAGTTTTTTTTGTATAATTATGTATAATCTTGTATAATAGTGTATATGAGTGTATAAACAGATCATATACGCTATTATACACTTTTATACACCTTTATACAAGCGTTTGTAGACGAATTTCTTTCACGATTTTCAATTGCAATTCTTGTTCAACACCAATCCAAATCTCCATTAAATGACTTCAAATTTTATATACAACCTCCTTATACTATTTCTAACAAGTCTAAATAACACTCCCTCTAACTTTCTCACAAAATCAAATTCGAAATTTAAACCCACATATTTAAGCTTGTTAAAAATCTAATTTTCACCACCCAAATGGATTTGGTTTGTTGAACTAATATTTGAGTCACAGTTACTGATTCGAAAATTAACTTAAAAGCTTGAGCAATCTTTTTTTTAAAATTAAATAGTAATTTCGAGAACCTATTGGAGTTGGATGTTGAATCTTAGTCTATTATTTTTGGACTAGTTGGTTGTAAATTGAAATGTGGGCTATAAAATTAAAAAATAGGGAACTCAGTTGTTCTTATGTGAAAATTTTCCATTAAAAAATTACGTAGAGCGGGTATTGACAATTAAAAGGGACAAAATGGTATTGCTTGTTGCTTGAAATAGGAAGGAGAAAATATATATAGTTTGAGGTTAGATAAGAAAAAATTAATGTTTATAAGCTGAAGGAGAAAATAATTCACCATATTCTGCCCGATTAAGTGATTTGTCACTCTAAACCGTTGGATTTTAAAGAAGAAAATGGAGCATATACCGTCTTCTATATACCACGTTGGACAATTTTTGCCATACAATATTCCACCTTATTACATAGATGTTCCACTGATATTCAATGAATTTATATTTTCCATAGGTTATTTATCACTAGCATAGGAAGAATACACAGGTGCTAATCTTTTGGTGAAATTTACAAACTAAAAAAGGAATAAGGTCCACTAAGAAAATTAATAAGCCGATCTTTTAGGACATAGGTGGGTCTGCAATAGGTAGGGTATAAATAGAGCAAAAGTTTTATACACACTCAATTTTTACATGAATTTAACGAATGCGGAACATGTAATTTACATGGATTATTATTACTTAATAATAATTAATTATTACACATTATGACCTCAATTTTATTATCTAACTATAGTAAACTTATATTGTTTTGGTGTAAACACATCAAATGTGAGTAAGTTTTTTTCTGTATACAAAATTACAAATATAATCCCGAAGAACTCTCATCTGATAATTAGATTGCTAAAAAACTCTCACCTTACATAATATATAAATTATTGCAAACTTTATGTCTATTCTCCGCAATGCCTACAAATTTTCAGATTACAAAAGAACTCTTGATTCTATGGAAAAAACTATGCAAGTTCATAAGTATGTCATGGGCGGCTTTCCAACCATGCCCCATGACCCCTTGGACACGCCCGTTGGCATCCTGGCCAGCCTCCCAACGCCCGTCGCCACGGTCGGCCCCGTGGTCTCGGCAGCTCCAAGTGACAAGCGCGCATGTGCCTCTGTCGCCCCACCGATAGCCATCG
>AWOL01S0054534.1:5456-23221 GCA_000715115.1 Nicotiana otophora | reverse complement strand
AGAGTAGTGACGAGGTCAAGTCAGGCCCTACTGGAAATAATAAATGGCATAGTAAAATGTTTAACAATATAATAACAATAAAATGACAATGGAAATGAATCAAGTAGTATGTCACAATTTAATTACACAAAATAAGGGAAAATAATACCTCGCGGGACGAAAACAGAAATTCACAACTTTAAAAAAATTACCAAAATAACCAAAGGCAAATGCAGGCATAAAGAAATATCAACAAGGTCACTCCCGAGGTACCGCCTCGTAGTCCCAAATCATAAATAAATTCACAATATCTCATTTTCTTATATCACCGCGGGAGCCTTCACATCTAATTTTAAAGATAATATTTTTCCCGAAATAGCATCCCGTGTTTTAGCCACCCTTATCACACTGCATAACTTTTAGTAGTTCCCCTACTACCCAAGCGTATCAAGCCACCCTTATCTCACCGCATGCGTTTCAACATCCAGACCTTATACCACCGCATGCGTATCAATATCACAATTTGCACCTCAAGTGCCCAAATATTTTAATTTGCCAAAATAAATAACATCAACAATATTTTCCACAACAGGGAGCTCACGGCTCAATCACAATGAGTACAAAAATCTCACAAAATATTCGGGAATAACTAACTTAGCAAAAATAATATTTCAAAATTTTTAATACGTTGCCTCCGTATCAAATTTAAAATATCAAATACTTTATATTAATAATATTTAAATTAAATAAATTCAACCTTCAAAAAATGCACAGAATAAAAGAAACCAAGTTTCAACTAAATAGGTAAAACAATTAGCAGGAAAAGGTCAAGCAAATTTAAAGTATAAAATCAGATCAATGATGAAGAATATAACAAAATAAAATAATTTAATTAATATGCAACAGTGATATTCACAATTTAAAAACATAATCTTTCACATTTAGCCCGTGTACACACTCGTCACCTCGTGTACACAACTTTCAACACATTACAATTATCACATCAATACCAATCCTAGGGGGAATTTCCCCCACACAAGGTTAGACAAGTCACTTACCTCGACTTGCTCTAATGTAATCCACTAGTAGGCCTTTTCCTCGATTATCCAACTCTGAATGGCTCGAATCTAACCAAAATAATTCGATACAGTCAACAAAAATTTTAGGAATCAATTTCATAAGAAAATACTATATTTTCCAATAAAAATCCGTAATCAACTCAAATATTGCCTGTGAGGCCCACGTCTCAGAATCAGGCGAACGTTACGAAATATGAACGCCCATTCAACCACGAGTCTAACCATACCAAAATTACTAAATTCCGATAACAATCTGGCCTTCAAATCCTCAAATTTATCCAAGAGAGTTTTCAAAATTTTCCAACTTAATTCAACAATTAAATGATAAAAACAACCATGGATTCGGGTAATTTGACCAATATTGAGTTAAGAACACTTACCCCGTTATTTTCCTTGAAAATCTCCTGAAAATCGCCTCTTCCCGAGCTCCAATTTGGTAAAATGGAAGTTCCATTTTCATAACTTAAATATTCTGCCCAGTGATTTCTTCTATGCGATCGCAGACAAGGTCCCGCGATCGCGAAGTGAAATTGTAAGCTGCCCAAAAAAGACCCCACGCGATCGCGGTGTCTTTCATGCGATCGTAAAGCACTGGATCCTCAGCCCTACGCGATCGCAGATAGCCACACGCGATCGTATAGAGCAAAATGTGTGGCCCAGCCTTCTGCCTCATTCCTCTTCGCGAACGCGGCCTAGCCCACGCATTCGCGATGCACAATGTTCTCAAGCTATGTGATCGCGGCTCCCTACACGCGATCGCATAGAGTAAAATCTCCACTGCTCACTTAAGCCTCCGCGATCACGGACCTTCTTACGCGATCGCGTAGAAGTAAACCAGACCTGAGCACCAGAAAATTTCAGCAAAATACCAAGTCCAAAAATTGATCCGTTAACCATCCGAAACTCACCCGAGACCCTCGGGACCTCAACCAAATACACCAACAAGTCCTAAAACATCATACAAACTTAGTCGAAATCTCATAACATATCAAACAACGCTAAAACCACAAATCACACCCCAATTCAAGCTTAATGAAATAAGAATTTCTAACTTCAACATTCGATGCCGAAACCTATCAAATCAAGTCCGATTGACCTAAAAGTTTGCACACAAATCATAAATGACATAACGGAGCTTGAAAATTTTCGGAACTGGATTCTGACCCCGATATCAAATGGTCAACTCCCCGGTCAAACTTCCACACTTAAATTCCTATTTTAGCCATTTCAAGCCTAATTTATTTACGGACTTCCAAATAAAATTCCGATCACGCTCCTAAGTCCAAAATCACCATACGGAGCTGTTGGAATCATCAAAATTCTATTCCGGGGTCGTTTACACATAGGTCGACATCCAGCCAACCTTTTCAACTTAAGTTTTAAACTTTGGAATTAAGTGTTCCAATTCATTCTAAAATCTCTCCGGACCCAAACCGACTATCCCGGCAAGTCACATAACAGTTATAAAGCACAGAATGAGCAGTAAATAGGGGAATAGGGCTACAACTTTTAAAACGATTGGTCGGGTCGTTACATCCTCCCCCTCTTACAATAATTGTTCGTCCTCGAATGAGCATAGAGACATACCTGAAGTGGTGAAAAGATGAGGATAATGGTTGCGCATATCCTGCTCGGTCTCCCAAGTCGCCTCCTCGACCGGATGACCCCTCCACTGAACCTTCATGGAAGCAATGTTCTTTGACCTCAGCTTTCGAACCTGCCTGTCCAAATAGCCACTGGTTCCTCAACATAAGATAGATGCTTGTCCAACTGAACTGAACTGAAGTCTAACACATGAGACGGATCGCCATGATACTTTCGGAGCATTGAAACATGGAACACTAGATGGACTGCAGAGAGACTAGGTGGTAGTGCAAGTCTGTAAGCCACATCTCCAACTCTCTCAAGAATCTCAAAAGGCCCAATATACCTAGGGCTCAACTTGCCCTTCTTCTCGAACCTCATCACACCCTTCATAAGTGAAACCCGGAGCAAGACCCGCTCACCAACCATGAATGCAACATCACAAACCTTTCGATCCGTATAACTCTTCTGTCTAGATTGGGCTGTACGAAGTCGATCCAGAATCAATTTAACCTTTTCCAAGGCATCCTGAACCAAGTATGTACCCAATACCCTAGCCTCGCCCGGTTCGAACCAACCCACTGGAGACTGGCACCACCTACTATACAAGGCCTCATACGGAGCCATCTGAATGCTCGACTGGTAGCTGTTGTTGTAAGCAAACTCCGCAAGTGGAAAGAACTGATCCCAAGGACCCCCAAAATCTATCACACATGCACGAAGCATATCCTCTAGTATGTGGACAGTGTGCTCGGATTGTCCGTCCGACTGAGGGTGAAATGGTGTGCTCAACTCAACCTGAGTACCTAACTCCTGCTGTACAGCCCTCCAAAACTATAATGTAAATTGCGTACCCTGGTCAGAGATGATAGATACCGGTAAGCCATGAAGCCTTACGATCTCACGGATATAAATTCGAGCCAACTGCTCGGAAGAATAGGTAGTCATCATAGGAATGAAATGAGCTGACTTGGTCAGCCTATCTACAATCACCCAGACTACATCAAACCTCTGCTGACTCCGTGGGAGTCCAACAACGAAATCCATAGTGATCCGCTCCCATTTTAATTCCGGAATCTCTAACTTGTGAAGCAACCCACCTGGCCGCTGATGCTCATACTTCACCTACTGGTAATTTAGACACCGAGCTACATATTCCCCTATGTCTTTCTTCATCCTCCTCCACCAGTAATGTTGCCTCAAGTCCTGATACATCTTCGCGGCACCCGGATGAATGGAGTACCGCGAACTGTGAGCCTCCTGGAGAATCAACTCACGCAAGCCATCTACATTGGGTAAACATAGCTTGCCTTGCATCTGTAATACACTGTCATCTCGAATAGTGACTTCCTTGGCATCACCGTGCTGAACTGTATCCTTAAGGACAAGCAGATGGGGGTGATCATACTGACGCTCCCTGATACGATCATAAAGAGAAGACTGAGAAACCACACAAGCCAAAACTCGGCTCGTCTCGGAAATAACCGATTTAACAAACGGATTGGCCAAGGCCTGAACATCCAAGGCTAAAGGCCTTTCTTCTACTGGTAAATATGCTAAGTTGCCCAAACTCTCTGCCTTACAACTCAAGGCATCGGCCACTACATTGGCCTTCCCGGGATGATAGAGAATGGTGATATCATAATCCTTAAGTAACTCCAACCACCTCCACCGCCACAGATTAAGATCCTTATGCTTAAACAAATGTTGTAAACTCCGGTGATCGGTATAAACCTTAAAATGGACACCGTACAAATAATGCCACCAAATCTTTAAAGCATGAACAATAGCTGCTAACTCAAGGTCATGTACAAGATAATTCTTCTCATGCACCTTTAACTACCTAGACGCATAGGCAATCACCCTACCGTCTTGCATCAACACTGCGCCGAGACCAATACGCGATGCATCACAATACACAGTATAAGACCCTGAACTTGTAGGCAACACCAATACTGGGGTTGTAGCCAAAGTTGTCTTGAGCTTTTGGAAGCTCTCCTCACATTCCTCGGTCCACCTGAACGGAGCACCCTTCTGGGTCAATTTGGTCATAGGTGCAGCAATAGAAGAGAAACCCTCTACAAATCGGCGATAATACCCTACCAAACCATGAAATCACCGGATCTCCGTAGCTAAGGACGGTCTGGACCAACTATGCACTACTTCAATCTTCTTCGGATCCACCTTGATCCCTTTGCATGAAACTATATGACCCAAAAATCCCATTGAATCTAGCCAGAATTCACACTTTGAAAATTTTGCATATAACTTCTTTTCTCTCAAAGTCTGAAGCACAGTTCTCAAGTGCTGCTCATGATCCTCCTGACTCCAGGAATACACCAGAATTTCGTCAATAAATACAATGGAGAAGGAGTCAAGATAGGGCTGAAATACACTGTTCATCAAATGCATAAATAGTGTTGGGACGTTTGTCAGCCCAAATGACATTACAAGAAACTCATAATGATCATACCGAGTCCTAAAAGCAGTCTTCGGGATATCTGGCTCCCGAATCTTTAATTGATGATAACCTGAATGCAAGTCAATTTTAGAGAATACCCTGGCACCCTGAAGCTGATCAAATAGGTCATCAATACGTGGCAATGGATACTTCTTCTTCATTGTAACCTTGTTCAGCTGACGGTAATCAATACACATCCGCATAGAACCATCTTTCTTCTTCACAAATAAGACAGGAGCACCCCAAGGTGATACACTGGGCCGAATGAAGCCCTTATCAAGCTACTCTTGTAACTGTTCTTTTAATTCTTTCAACTCTGCTGGGGCCATACGATATGGTGGAATAAAAATGGGTTGAGTGCCCGGTAACAAATCAATGCCAATGTCAATATCCCTGTCGGGTGGCATACCCGGAAGATCCGCTGGAAATATATCAGGAAAATCCCTAACTGTAGGAACCGACTCCACGGTAGGAGTATCAACACTAACATCTCTCACATAGGCCAGATACGCATCACACCCCTTCTCAACCATCCGTTGAGCCTTAAGAAATGAAACAACCCTGCTAGGAACATAATCCGATGTACCTCTCTACTCTAGCCGCAGTAGACCTTGCATAGCCAACATCACCGTCTTGGCATGACAATCAAGAAAGCGTGATAGGGCGACAACCAGTCCATGCACAAAATAATATTGAAATCCACCATGTTGAGCAATAATAAATCGGCTCTGGTCTCAAAACCACTGATAACAATTAAACACGACTGATACACATGGTCTACAATAATAGATTCACCCACAGGTGTAGATATATAAATAGAAGAACTCAATGAATCACGGGATACGCCCAAATACGAGGCAAAATAAGATGACACATAATAATAAGTGAAGTCTAGATCAAATAAGACCGATGCATCTCTATGACAGACCAGAATAATAACTGTGATAACAGAATCGGATGCAACTGCCTCCGTCCTAGTAGGAAGGGCATAATATCTGGCCTGGCCTCCTCCTCTAGGACGACCTCTACCTGTCCGACCTCCACCGCTGGCTGGCTGTGCAGGTGGAGTGGCAACTGGTGCAGTAATCATGGCCTGAGAAGCTTGAGGGCCCTGTGGAATAGGTGGGGCCTGAGAAATCTATGGAGGTGCACCCCTCCTAAGTCTGGGTCAATCCTTCATGATATGACGAGTGTCACAACACTCAAAAAAAGCCCTCCGGGGACGTGTCTGTTGGGACTGGCTCAGGCCTGATCGACTAGACTGCCCACTGAAAGCACCTCGTACAGGAGGTAAAGTAGAAACTACGGTGCATAATATGGAACCCGAGGTCTGGAAGTAGCCGGAATACTGCTGGAAGCTGGAAGTGCTGAATGAATAGGATGGCTCACATAGCCTATACCATGACGGGTTGTAGATGGGGCACGGGAATTATTATATGTGCTAAAATCTCGGGGTCTCTTAGTTTACCTCTCTTCTCTCTCCCGAGTCCGCATACCCTCCAATCTCCTAGCAATTGACACCACCTGTTGGTATATGATGTCTATCTCCAGTTCTCGAGCCATACTGAATCTGATACTAGGGTGGAGCCTCTCAATAAATCGGCAAACTCGCTCTCGAACAGTAGCAACCAAGGATGGTGCATGCCTAGCGAAGTCACTGAATTGGACCGCATATTTTGACACCGTCATAGAACCCTGGCGCAACTGCTCAAACTCTGTGCGCCATACATCTCTAAGACTCTGAGGAACATACTCCCTCAAGAACATATCTGAGAATTGAGTCCAGGTGAGTGAAGCTGCCTCGGCCGGACTATCCAACTCATATGCCCACCATCACTGGAAAGCCGCTCCTCTAAGCTGGAATATCGTGAAAGAAACCCCGTTGGAATACTCTAAGCTGGAATACGGTGACATTCCTCAAGAAAACCCTGAGCATCCTCTGAAGCTAAACTGCTGAATGTGGGAGGGTGGTACTTCTTGTACCTCTCGACCTTGAGCTACTCCCCCTCTGAAACTGTTGTCCTAACCTCAGGCCGAACTGGGACAACTGGCTGCACTGGAATAACCTTTGGGGCATGGTCTGGGCCCGTGGCTCTGGGGTACGGGCGGCGAGAGTCTGTGCTCCTTCCCTGGCCTGAGATGTGGCAGGAGCAAGTGGAATTAACCCTGCCTGATCTAGAGTGCCGAACATACCCAAACCTTGGGCAAGAGTCTCCTGAAGTGCAGGGGTAGTAACAGGCGTCTTAGGTGCCTGCTCTCCGACTGGAGCTACTGGTGGCTCTGCTGCAGCAACTTGTGCAGGTGCTCTGGCTGCACCACTTGGTCTTCCTCGGCCTTTGGCTCGGCCTCTGCCCTGGCTCTGACCTCTTGCGGCTCCAGTAGGGGGCACATGTGTCTGATCATCGGATCCAGTTGTGTATGTCCTCATCATCTGTGAGAGAATAGAAAGATAATAGTTTAAAAATTTTGAAGTCAACAAATGTGCACGATAAGGAATCGAAGAAGTGAATATTTCCTAACAGTTGTATAGCCTCTCGAAGATAAGTACAGATGTCTCTGTACTAATCTACAAGACTCTACTAAACCTGCTTGTGACTCATAACACCTATGACCTAGAGCTCTGATACTAACCTGTCACGGTCCCAAATTCCCTCCATAGGGTGTCGTGATGGCACCTAGTCTCTAAGACTAGGTAAGCCTATCAATACGGAATAACAATTGAAATATGAAATAAATAAATCTGCAATTCACAAAATTACAACTCCCAAAACCCGGTAAAAATAAGTCACAAGCTTCTAAGAATTTATCCTCAATGTATCTATATATCAGAGTCCAAAGAAAATAAGGAAGCAACATAATAAGGATAGAAGGGAACTCCAGAGTTTGCGGACGCTGGTAGATATACCTCGAAGTCTCCGTACACAGGTAGCTCACTAATGTCTGGGCTGGTAGGATGTACCTAGATCGGCACAAAAGGATATGCAGAAGCATAGTATGAGTACACCACAGCGGTACCCAGTAAGTGCCAAGCCTAACCTCGGTAGAGTAGTAACGAGGTCAAGTCAGGCCCTACTGGAAATAATAAAAGGCATAGTAAAATGTTTAACAATATAATAACAATAAAATGATAATGGAAATGAATCAAGTAGTATGTCACCATTTAACTACACAAAATAAGGGCAAATAATACCTCGCGGGACGAAAACAGAAATTCATAACTTTAAAGAAATTACCAAAATAACCAAAGGCAAATGCAACCATAAAGCAATATCAACAAGGGCACTCCCGAGGTACCGCTTCGTAGTTCCAAATCGTAAATAAATTCACAACATCTCATTTTCTTATATCACCGCGGGAGCCTTCACATTTAATTTTAAAGAAAATATTTTTCCCGAAATAGCATCCCGCGTTTTAGCCACCCTTATCACACTGCATGACTTCTAGTAGTTCCCCTACTAGCCACGCGTATCAAGCCACCCTTATCTCACCGCATGTGTTTTCTTGTTAGTCTTCGGAAGAAGCTAATGTAGAATTATTACCCGAGGCTAATTAACATAAACTCGCTCATATTTGTAAAATCGTGAAATATATTGGATTGTTACTTGAGTGTATATCCCGATGCATCCATGCTTGTAGTTATTGATCATTTTACTTGCTTTCTAGGTTAGTTTACATTTTTGAAATTAGTTATAAATATTTTCTCAAAACCATTCTAAGTGTTTGGCTTAGCATAATAAGTGATAATTCTCTTACACGCCTAATCGCCTACATATTATTCTCTGTAAGATTCGACCCCGACTCATAGTTGGGTAAATTATATTGCATGCGATCGTGTACATTTACTTTTTAGTAGTGGATTTGGACGTCATCAAAATTGGCGTCGTTGTCGGGGAACAATTTGGCGTATTTAGGTTGTTTGATAAGTAAGCGTAAGTGTTTTGGTCCAAACTTGTGAATATTTGTGTAGTTATTTTCTTATCTTTGTTTATCTTCTTATTTGTTTTCTTGTTTGTTTTCTTAGTTTTGAAAAAACAATGACATCATATAATGAAAATTGGTCGGATGGTAGTTGTTCATACTTTGATGACCCTTGTCCTTATTGTGGAGGACCACACTCGTGGCAAAATTGTTTAAATTCTCCCGGGGGCGGATTGTGCGCACAATCTCAAACCCATGAGTGGAGTATTTGTGATTAGTGTGGTCGTCAAAATGGTCATTGGGATAATTGTGCTTATTTGTCCTTCCCTTCCCAAGCCTCCGCTATGATGATTCTACTTTTTGTGATGAAGATTATAGGAATATGGAAGTGGAAGAAATTGAGCATGGTCAAATGGAAAGTTCAAGCTCATATTAGAATGCCTACTTGAAGGAGGAAACAAAGAACAAAGTGCCTTGGAGGAGCTTTTGGAAAATAGTCTCCAAAAAGACTTGGCGCTTGAAAGGTTGAACTTACAAATGGAAGAAATGCTTGAAGCTTTAGAGGTCCAAAAAGCCTTGGAAGTGAATAATAGCCAAGAACCTTCCTTAGAGGTTGAAGCCGAAAATCCTTTCTTGGCACTTAATCAAAACCAAGAAGAATTCTCAAATGCTCAAAATGAGAGGATGATGCTCATGTTGGAGGACGTTCTTGAAAATTAGGAGAAGCACAACTTGTCACTCGAGGACTTAAAACAAGCACTAACTCAAAATGATGATAATATCCACACCTTGGAAAAGCAAATGAAAATATGAGGCTCACTATGCCCACCAACTTGAGAGTGTGGAAAGAGATCAAGAAGAGTCTGACATCGAGGAAGAAAGTGAGCTTTATTTTGAGGAATCAAGAATTGAACATCCGCCAACCGACTCCATACTTGTTAGTAGTGCCAAGAAAAATATGGAATTAGAGTCAACCGGTATAATTGAAAATATGGTTGAGATTGACTCTAGTCCGGGGGAAAAAGAGGATGTCAAAATCCGAGAAGAATTGCAATTTGGAGGTTTGATGCTACATTCTAAGCATTTTTCAACATTGGAATGGTATGGTGATATGGGAATTGAACTACACGAGTCAATGAGGGATTGTAAGGAGGAAAGGCAAATGCCATACATCTTACAATTTGAGGGAACAAGAAGGCAAAATGACATTCCTCACATAAAAGCCAAGAAATGCAAAATGAAGAAATTAAAGTTTGGCTTGATCATCTACCTACCACCCCCCACCGCTCGTGGTCACAAGCTTGATTCCAAGTTAGGTGCCCAATTCATATCATCCAAGTGGCGAGAAAAGTGGTAAAGTTGATCCGCATCGTGCCACGACATTAAATGCAATGCTTGGTGCGAGGCAATCCATCATTTTCAAAACTTTTGATCGATTTTGAATTATTTTTTTTAGAATAGTTTATTATGTTATTTTTGACTAATCTGCAAAGTTTCATAATTTTTGGAGTTGAATTGAGGGGTTTGAGGTGTTGGAACAAGCTAAAATAGTGGCTGCCCAGAACTGTCCAGCTGAAGTCTGGTGCAACCGCACCTGCGGACACAATCATGCAGGTACGCTCACGCAGAAGCAGAAATCCAGGCGCAGATGCGCAACATGCGTTGGTGCGGTAGCTTAAGCGCAGAAGCGGCTTCGCAGAAGCGCTTCCTTAGCTGCAGGTGCAAAAAATTGGGCAAATTTAATGAACCAATCCCTCATTTCATCAGGTATACTCTAACTTTATTTTCTCCCAAACTTAAACTCCTCTCATCTCTCACACCATCTACTCACACTCTAATTCTCACACACAAGACACACAGGTATGGTTCTTAGTCCCCTCATATACTCCTCTTTTCTACTTCTCCTTTCTTCTTCTTCTTCATCACGTCCTTTCTACAGTACCGTTTTTATTTACAAAAATTTAATCACTGTTAGTTTTAGGAGTAAGGGTAATTGGTTGAGAGTGTGCTTGTGTGTACTGTTGATGATTAAAAACAACTTCAGGGGAAGCCTGAGTACCCAATTTGTGTAATGAAGCATAATTTCTCACTGCTTGCAATGTGTTCAACGAATTGTCCAAAAGAAAATTGTTTGCTAAGTACCTCAAAATCAGGTTTAATAGAGTTGTAGGTCCATGTAGTGCACTAATTTAGAATTCTCGAGTATAAATTATGTGCTAAAATCATGCTTAGAAGTGAAAAGAGTCAAAACATTCTGGGCTTTTGAACCCTCTGATGAACATCGCAGAAGCGAAAAAAATGCCGCAGATGCAGCCTCACACCTGCGTTGAAAGTTCCACAGGTGCAATTTCTAGTCAGCTAGGCAAAACCGCAGAAGCGATAGAAAATCCGCAGAAGCTCCGCGATTCCAGTAGCTTTGCAACTGGAGCTTTCGGGGCCCATTCGACTTGATTCTTTGGCCTAATTGCATTGTTTTGAATTGCTTAACATGATTCTAATACCCGACTAATATTGTTTTGACTTTTTGAAGGTACTTTGAGCTAAAATGGACCCGAACATGAACGAAAATACTCCGCTTGATCATGAAATTAAGGAGGAGGCTGTGGAGGAATAATTTGATAATTCACGCTTCATGTCTGCTGACTGTCATCGATGGTATTATGATAACCTTCTCACAAAAATGATCGTGCTTGAAAAGGGGATTGCCGAGGAGAAATTGGCCAAGCTACTCCCAAAATTCTATGACCGTCTACAAACCTCCAGCTGGTCGTGCTTCATTCCTACTCCGTTCAAAGCCAATGAGGAGTGGGTTCGTGAGTTTTACGCTAATCTTAAGCGTACAAACTTTGCCGACCCACAACTCACCATAAGGGGCAAAATAGTGAGTTTGGGACTGAACAGATCAATGACATTCTAGGGCTTCCTGACCATCCACTTTAGCCGGTGTGAGAAAAAGATCATTGCAACAACTGAAAATGGCTTGTTGCTAAACTCTATCCCGCAAGCATGAGATCAAAATGGGCTAACAAGAGAAAGGGTTTGAAGTCGATTGACTTCACAGCTGAAGCCAAAATGTGGCTCTACATCCTCTGCAACAGGGTATCACCCTGTGGAAATGTTTCAGATGTCTCATATACTAGAGCCTTGATCATTGCATTCATTCTAGAAGGCATTCCTGGGAATGTTGGTCACTATATCCTACAGGAGCTGAGAGAGCATTTGCTAGACAACAGCTCAGGGTCGATGTTTCCTTCACTGATTACAGAATTGTGCAGGTGGGAAGAGGTTGAGGTGCGCAGTACCGATCATTGGTTGTCGGCCGACAAACCCTTTCATCCGTTGAGAGTAACGGGCGAGGGTTGTGTAGTAAAGAGCAAGAAGAGGAAAGTCACCACTATTGTCGGACCAGAGTCATCCTCACAGGCAGCATTGCCTGAGAGACCATTTGGGATGCTAAATTTACAGCTTGGCGTTATCCGTGATTTAGTGTCACATCTCCCTAGTGGACACTCACACCCCCAGCCTAGGCCTGAGTACTTTACCAGGGAATACATGAAGACCTACCTAGATTCACAGAAAAAGCAGGCAGAGTCTCATGAGAAGATGACAGCATCTGTTGGCAGACTCGAGGCAGCCTATGGCGACTTGGCCAAGGCACATGTAGACCTTCAGTCGTATTTTCAAATGGAGAAAGTGAAAAACAAGAATAAGTGAAGGTTAATGATCAAGATGTGGAGAGGCATCAAGGCCATCTTCAAATGGGGGCAGCCGAACAGGAAGATACCTGTTGAGGATGACGATGATAGCGAAGAGTACTCCTTCATGTCGAGTGTTGTTGGTGATGATGCTGATGATACTGATGATGATGATGAGGCAAAGAGTTCTTCACGGCAGTGATTAGCCTTTCTCCCGTAGTCTGCTAGTCTGATGCAGACCTCAGGGAGACCCTCAAACCACTCTTATTTCATTTTCATATTGTGCAGTGAGGACACTGCAATGTTTTTAGTTGGGGTGACTTTAGGGAGTATACTTTATTTGTACATTGATGCTTAATTTGTGCCCTTGCCAGGTTTATGTTGTGGTATGGATATTGTGTGCCCTTGCTGAGCGTGTTTTATTATTGCTTATCATGTGCTCTTGCCGAGCGTAGTTGTGATTGGTTAGATATTTGCAGATTAGTCACTTTTGTTATTCTATTTTATTTTTTTTCTTTATTTTTTTCCTTAGTAGTTTTTAGTTTATGTTATTTTTGTTCCTTTAGTATTAGTTGCTTTTGTTATTTCATTTTCTTTAGTAGTTTTAGTTTATATTATTTTTATTTCTTTAGTAGTATTTCCTTGGGTTTTCTTTATGCTACGGTTCTTTCCCGAGGAACGTTTCTTGTGTTGAACCGGGTGACTTTTTCCCTATGATGGATGGTGTGACGACTTTCTTAAGGGAATTAGTCTTGTTTTGTTATGTGGAGACTTTTGAATTATTTGATACTAATAAAAATAGTCTCTTGTATGTGAAGTGTGAATTAAGAATACCCCTCCGAATTTTGGTTTTAAATTTAAAAAGTAAGTTGCATGGGGAAGAATAATTTTTGTGACAACTTTTTGGCTCATTTGGTAACTATTTACCCACTAGTTGGCATAATATTGCTCTAAATGCTCTTATTAAGAAGTAAAATTGAGCCGTTTTGATTAGTTCATGTGCTATGTATGTTAGTTCTTGTTAAAAATAATTCTTGTGTTTACTTCTATCAACTAGAACTTGCCCGGTTGGTCTTTCAATGCTAATGTTAATTATGTTTGGTTGGAGGGATGATCTTAGGCATTCTTTGTGATCTTTGAAAAAGCCTCTTTAGCCTTTCAAGCCTACCATTGCATAAATATTATCACTAGTTTACCCCATTTGAGCCTTTAATCTTTTCTTTGGCCACCTCATTACAAACATCTACCCTTTTGTTAAATAATTCCCTCTTTTGAACCCGTCCCTCCTTGAATATTGAGAATGAGGCTAAAAGCCTAAGTTGGGGGTGTTGGTGTCAAGTTGGAAATTGGTAAGGTTGTACATTGAGTATAGAAACATATACCTCAAAGTTGTTTATATGAAGATACTCAAGCTCCAAAAGAAACAAGTTATATAAATTTAAAAAAGATATGGAGTCTTGATAAAATTAGAGAGGTACTTTAAGGTGGTTCTATGTTGGTAACTAGATGTCAATAAGGGCTATTTAGTTTAAAAAAGAAGCAAAGTACAAAAGAAAGACAAATGTGAGTAGTGTTCAAGGAGGATGTAGTCACTTGTATCCCAAATGCTTATCCAACCCTTGCCTAAACCTACATTACAAGCTTAAAAAGTCCTTATGGGATCTCCAACCGAATGTTCTTGAATAGGCAGCAAATTAAAATAAGGGCAAGCTTATGGTATGATATTTGGTAACACTTGAAATTCTTTGTTGAGAGTCAGTGTCTTTGTGCATTTGTTCCTTGTGTTGTTATTGTAAATATGATGATTTTGGGACTTTCTTTCTTATGAGGGCACATGGATTAGGATGGATTGGTGACATTGATAGATTCCGAATTGTGTAAATTGAGCATATGTAGTAGAAAAGTGCTTTTGAGTCACTTCTTGAGGCTTTTTTGTTGTCACTTGATTATTTTGAAACTCCTTTGCATTTTTTGATGTTGTTTCTAAATGAGGGAGTTATTTGGTTAAGATTCACATGCTTGAGCCTAATTATTAGTGCCAACAAAATCCATACGTATGGTGCTTAATTGGAGAATGTGATTTGTAAATGATAGCAATACTACTTGTGCTTTAAATGGTAAAACCTCATTGAATTGTTAGTTTTGATTTTCTTGAAGACAAGCAAAAGCTTTAAGTTGGAGGTATTGATGAGTGGTGATTTTACCACTTATTTTAGTCTCTTTTATTTAGATTTTGCATCCTCTAATTATAATATGAGGTTGTTTATGGTGTGTATTGCTAGATTTTCAAGTAAATGATGCCATGAAGAGAGTTGAACTCAATTGAAGTGGAAGTGAGCAAAAAAGAGTTGAAAATGCAAAATCCTTCAGTGATTCCGCATCTGTGGAATACTGGTTGCTTTTGCAACCTCACATCCGCGAGGAAATGGCCGCATTTGCGGAAGAAGGCCTGGAAGGCAGAAACCGCTTCTGCGATCGATTCACCACATCTGTGCTCAAAGTTCACATATGCGATTGCGCATCTGCACGTGAAAGTCCACTTCTGCGGAATTAGTGTTCCCTTCAAGGTTCTCTTCTGTGATAGGCTATCCTCATCTGCGGAACCGCACCTGCGAGGATACTTCTGCAGGTGCGGTCAACAGGCTTCAGACCTGGACAGGATTGACAATTCATATTTTCTCAACTCCAAACCCACAAAAACAGGACCTAGCTTATTGAAAACACGTCTTTGGCTTATTTTTCCGTCTCTTGACTAGAGAAGACAAGTTTTGGAGCTAGGGTTCTTGTACACACACTTGGGTCTTGAAGATTTGAAGCTTTTGGTTGATAATTTCTTACCCATTTATGTTCATTTCTTCATTTCTTCATTTCCTTGCTTTGTATTTTTTTCAACACTTGAATCTTGTTTATGGAAATATTCATGTTTAAAGTGTGGATTAAATATCTTGTTGTGCTTATGTATTGAATGATTTTTGGTTATATTAATGTGAGTTATTATTTCATTAATTATTCTTGTTCTTTAATGTTTCCAAAGGGATTAGCTAACCCTAAGACTCACCCATTAACTTTGAATTAATTTTGGGAAAGATAATTTTTGGGGTTGGGAAAGATTAATTAACAAGAACGTGAGGTTTTAACCCTCACTTTATAGATTCTACCAAGGGATAGGATTGAACTACTTGTAGCCATATTCGGGTGTGCTTAATCTCTTAATTATTTTAGGGATAATTCAATTAGGAAGTCTTGTTAATCTTCGGAAGAAGCTAATATAGAATTATTACCCGAGGCTAATTAACATAAACTCGCTCATATTTGTAAAATCGTGAAATACATTGGATCGTTACTTGAGTGTAAATCCCGATGCATCCATGCTTATAGCCATTGATCATTTTACTTACTTTCTAGGTTAGTTTATATTTTTGCAATTAGTTATAAATATTTTCTCAAAACCATTCTAAGTGTTTGGCTTAGCATAATAAGTGATAATTCTCTTATACGCCTAATCGCCTACATTTTTTTCTCTGTGGGATTGTCACGCCCCAAACTCAGGGAGCGCGACCAGCGCTCAACCGAGAGAACCTGGCCTAGCAAGCCTATTAGACTTCCTTCTACCCAAACTCATCCATTAATCAATCACCGAAAAGATTTTATAAACAACTTTCTTTTCATTCCCATTAGCAGCTTCATTCATAATTTTCAAAACATTACGAGTTTATAGAACTAATGAAAAATATAATTTCCAAGTACCAACATTTCTAGTTCAATTCCAAACATCAACCATAACCCACAACCTGTCTACGGAGCCTCTAAGTACAATAGAATAGTAATATGGAAATGCCGGCAACACCGGCTATACCTCAAAACACAGTACATGAAAAACAAAAGATACATGACCCCGAAATAAAATGGGGCTCACCAAATCAGCTGAAAAGAGTGTACTGCTATCACTGATCAATGTCGCCTGCGAAAGAACCACCTGCATCCATTAAAGATGCAGCGCATCCGGCAAAAGGTACGTTAGTACTGTCAAATAGCACTAGTATGTATAGCTAAAAATCCTCTTTCAAAATAGAATGCCCATATAAGAAAAAGCAACACATAGAAACAGCAAGTCACAATCAATAATATCCAAACGTCTAGTTAAAACATAATAATTTTAAAAATACAAACTTCATATATAATTTTGGTTGGGAGATCATTAACACCGATATACTACCGTCTTTATTAGCACGGAGTCCGATCACGTCCGATCGGCTAGGCCATCTCCCCACGAATAATGTGGTTTGACATGTGATGTGAAAGAAAGTTATTACCAAGAGTAGTACCACCATATGCGCAATATGGCATCTGATCTCCACCTGATCAGCTAGGCCACCTTCCCGCATATGCCGTGTGGGTTGACTTTTAAAATACACAAAAGTTCCAGTTTAATCCCAATTAAGGGGAATAATATCACAATTTCCAAAGGTTTCAATTTCATCCCAAATAAGTGGAATAATCCCAATCCGCCCCTACACCGGCACGTGTAGTTTCAGGTGTGGGTATTATGACCCACCCTTCCTCGGTATTGCTAATGATGCTCCCAAAAATAGTTTTGATTTGATTTGCAAACAGAAATATCATAAATACAATTGTACTCACATCAACATCTTTCACATTATATGAATTCTCATTAGTATTTCCAGTCATTCACAACGACAATACTTCCTTGGCTCATTAGGCCATTCACAAGATAAGATTTCTGGCACGATGGCCGTATTTCATATTCTACACTTTCACCTCTTTCAATTTCAAAGATCACCATCAAGTATCAACATATAGGATATTTCAGAAATCATATACTTCAAATCCATTTGAAATGGAAACTTCAAACACAAATGGTTTCTTTCCAAAAAATGAGGCATACCAACCAACAATAGAAACACAGATAAAAATCATAAACAGTCAATACACCATTTACTCTTGCAATACTCTTCCCCAGAAATGATAATATACAATTTCAACACATGAGTACATAGAACTCGAATCACACTGGATATATTTATAAAT
>AWOL01S0054523.1:6248-27998 GCA_000715115.1 Nicotiana otophora | reverse complement strand
ATTATGCGGTCCGCAAGGTTGAAGAATCAGAGAGCTGTGTCAAGTCCAAAAAAGCAAGGAGTGTGGACCGCAACAGTTTTGTGCGGTCGCATAATCATAAGTGCGGTCGCACCCATTTTTATGCGGACCGCAGAAGCCCCCAAGTTTCAAGCCCAAGTTCCCAAGAATGCGGACCGCACGATAATTGTGCGGCCGCAGTAGCTCATTGTGCGGACCGTACCAGAATTATGCGGCCGCACAACCTTCGTAGGGGAAATTATGTCACATATTTTCAGCTTAGTATAAATAGAACTTTTTGTTAATTTAAGTCAAGTTGAATTTTCAGAATTGCACCTGAGCCGTTTTCTTTGCTATTTTGAGGTTGTTTGTACTAGATTAACATTTTTACATTAGATTTTCTTTCCCTAATCAATTAATATGTATTTTATTTTAATTTCTTCTTTGATTTATGTAATTTTCATGAGTAGCTAAATCTTTAGCTAGGGTTGTGACCCAACTCTAGTGTGGATATTTGATGGGTGTTTAATTTAGGGCTTGTTTTTTATTGGGTTAGTGATATTTAGCCTTGTTCATGATTGAACCCTAGAATCAATGGTTGCAAACATTGATTCATGCCTATTTGACTTAGCCTCTACTTGAGAAAGAGAGATTAAGTCTAGAAAAACTTTGCTAACAAGAAATTGGGTTGAACTCAAGAAATTAATAGCCCCAATTAAAGGGTTAAACCTAGAGATTATAATACTCGACTTGAGATAATATCATTTGTATTGTGCAAATACCCAATTGGGCTTGAGAATGCCAAATTGGGAAAAATCACTCAAATTACCTAGAGGTATAGAGTGAGTACCCGGATGTGATTGCTACATCACGACCTCAATTAATCAAACTTGCCCTGGAGTTTACAACCCATTAGATAACCACCTAGGTAGAAGTCACGAACCTAGTCCCTTTTAATCATTTCAAAAACTTAAAACCAAAAATATTGTANAGGATCAGCTTTTGGCAGAGTAAGAGCAACTTGTCGCTCGCCTTTCAGAACTGGAAGCCAAAGCCACTGAAGCTGTTGTATTGGAAGCTCGTTTGCGACAGAGTGAACAAGAAGTAATAACCCTTAGCCAAGAGATTTTCCCTCTAAGGTTTAGATTTGAAAAAGCCGGGGCCAAATAGGTTGAAGTCCATAACGCCATTCTTGCTGCAACCGAACGTGAGGCTGTCTCCGCTGAAAGAGTGATTAACTTAGAGGCAGCCTTGAACTCCAAAATTAAAGAGCTTGCTACAGTGGGAGCGAGACACGCCCAGCTAGAAGAGAAGTACATGAAACTTATCGAGCATAATAGGCTCTTTAGTTCAACTGTCCGCGATCATGATGTCAGCTACAAATCTGCTAGGTCCGCCCGGGAAAACCTTTCTGCCGAGGTAACCCAACTCAAAGAAGAACTCAAGTTCCAAGCGACTTTCTTCGTTGTTGAAAAGACGTATGCCATGTATAACATGAGGAGAAAAACCTTGGAAGAAGCCAAAGTTGGTGTCATTGATTTTGATGCCGAAAGTGCTAAGGCCCGCGAGCTTGAGTTAGCTGCTAAAAGTGGACTCCTATCGAGGTCTAATGCACCTGGTCCTTCTGGTTCTGGTTCTGAGTTTTTGGGAACTGAAGAAGAATCGGAGGATGATGATACCGAAGTCCAAACTGGTGAAAATGTTGAGCCATCGGTGGATCCATCTACTTCTTCCGGGGGCGCGGACACTTCTCTTCCTCCTAGTTTCGGAGACAATGCAGTTTAGCTTTTCTTTTCTTTTACCAGTTCTCGTATCTATGTCATTTTGTCATGTTTTTATAAATAAAAACATTTTTTGCTCAAGTATTGTTTGAGTCTTCTCATTGTTAGAATATTCATTCAAGCTTTAATCTTTGCATTTTCTTTAAGAATTTTGCGTAGAATTTTTTGCGTCTTATTATGTTAAACTTTTGGGTGTGTTCTCCCCGAAAGCATTTTTGGCTCCGGGCATCAGCCCTTTTCCGTGAGGGCTTTGATAAGTATTTGTGCAAGTTTACTTTTTGTGTCCTTTTCGTGTGCAGCTTCGGATGTATTTTTCCCCGATGGTATTTTTGATTCCGGGCATAAATTCTTACGGAACCACCCCTTTACCGTGAGGGTTTTTGTAAGAGATGGCATTCTTATGTTTACGGTGCTCTTGAAGAGGACGTCTCCTGTTCATTATGACACTAGCATTTGAAGTACTTATTAAACTTTCAAATGACAAAGTTAATTTATCGTTCAAACAAGAAACAAGATGAAAATAAATTATTTCATTTTATTCCCTCTATTTTCAAAGAATACATAAGCATTTGCTATGCTGAAAAGAAATCGCCATTACTTGTGGCTAACTTGTTGATAAGTGGAAATTTTGACCGATTATTTGCTCTCTTTTACTTGCGATTTAGCTCAAAAATGCTTAAAGGCATTTCTGGAAACTAACAAAATATGCTTACTTGCAGGAATATTAGGACACGAGCCAAAGAAGTCAAAATCAACTCATAAGGGAGTCAAAAGTGAACAAGAACCAAAACAGGGTAAAAAGGCAAGCAGTGCGGCCGCATAGGGGAGATTCAGAGAGTAGTTTTTGGGCCAGCTAAAGGCATGCGGACCACACCGACATTGTGCGGCCGCATTCATTATTATGCGGTCCGCAAGGTTGAAGAATCAGAGAGCTGTGTCAAGTCCAAAAAAGCAAGGAGTGTGGACCGCAACAGTTTTGTGCGGTCGCATAATCATAAGTGCGGTCGCACCCATTTTTATGCGGACCGCAGAAGCCCCCAAGTTTCAAGCCCAAGTTCCCAAGAATGCGGACCGCACGATAATTGTGCGGCCGCAGTAGCTCATTGTGCGGACCGTACCAGAATTATGCGGCCGCACAACCTTCGTAGGGGAAATTATGTCACATATTTTCAGCTTAGTATAAATAGAACTTTTTGTTAATTTAAGTCAAGTTGAATTTTCAGAATTGCACCTGAGCCGTTTTCTTTGCTATTTTGAGGTTGTTTGTACTAGATTAACATTTTTACATTAGATTTTCTTTCCCTAATCAATTAATATGTATTTTATTTTAATTTCTTCTTTGATTTATGTAATTTTCATGAGTAGCTAAATCTTTAGCTAGGGTTGTGACCCAACTCTAGTGTGGATATTTGATGGGTGTTTAATTTAGGGCTTGTTTTTTATTGGGTTAGTGATATTTAGCCTTGTTCATGATTGAACCCTAGAATCAATGGTTGCAAACATTGATTCATGCCTATTTGACTTAGCCTCTACTTGAGAAAGAGAGATTAAGTCTAGAAAAACTTTGCTAACAAGAAATTGGGTTGAACTCAAGAAATTAATAGCCCCAATTAAAGGGTTAAACCTAGAGATTATAATACTCGACTTGAGATAATATCATTTGTATTGTGCAAATACCCAATTGGGCTTGAGAATGCCAAATTGGGAAAAATCACTCAAATTACCTAGAGGTATAGAGTGAGTACCCGGATGTGATTGCTACATCACGACCTCAATTAATCAAACTTGCCCTGGAGTTTACAACCCATTAGATAACCACCTAGGTAGAAGTCACGAACCTAGTCCCTTTTAATCATTTCAAAAACTTAAAACCAAAAATATTGTACTTAGTTTTATACTTGCAAACAATAGAGTAAAGTAGAAATAGAACACCAATCAAGTTTGTGAAAGTGTAATTGGAGTCAAAACTTGCAATTAACTTAGATATACACCTAATCCCATATTCTAACTCCCTGTGGATTCGATCCCGACCTTCGTTGGGTTTATTATTGCATCGACCGCCTCACGTCTAAATTGTGGTGTGGGTTTGGCCGAGATCAACTTTTGGCGCTGTTGTCAGGGAGTTAAACGGATTTAGCTATATATCTAGGTATTTTTGTGTTTTGTCTTTCTTTCTTTCCAAGTTACTAATTCGTTTTGTGAATTGCTTTTAGGTACAAAAATGGCCCTTAACAATGAGCCCCTAGAAAATTTACCATTGGGGGAGGAGGTAGATGATGATCAAGTGTATGAGGTTCATCCCGAGCCTCAAGTAAACAGGCGAGGCGGACCGCCTAATGATAATGTCCCAAACCCTCCCCCACCTTCACCAAGAACAGCGCACTGGGTGTTGCCGAATGAGGGCTATGCAAGTGCAATAGCCCCACCTCGGATTAGAGCAGGCAACTTCCAAATAACCAACGTGATGCTTACACTGCTTGAGAAGCGGGGCTTCTTCACCGGAGCTCCGCACCAAAATGCCTACAAGCATCTCAAGAGTTTCATCGATACTAGTTGGGGGAGCAAGCAAACAAATATCTCCGAGGATGCACTGTGGTTAAGGCTATTTCCCTTTTCTCTACGGGGAAAGGCTTTGAACTGGTTAGAGAGATTTCCCAATCATTCCATCCACACTTGGGATGAGTTGGCTGAGAAGTTCATTGCCAAATTCGTCTCTCCGGGGCACATGGCTATACTAAGGGATGGAATTATTTCTTTCAAACAAGAGCCCAATGAGCCATTGCACGAGATTTGGGAAAGATATTGTACCATGGTCAAAGAATGCCCGAACAATGATATGACCGAGGCCATGATCCAGCAGACCTTCTATAGGGGGGTCAACATAACGAATCAGTGTGTGGTAAATCTACTCGCTAAGGGAAACTTCATGAACATGCCTTATTCTGAAGCTTGTGAAATCTTGGATGAGATGGCGGACACTTCTTCGGCATGGCAAAGTAGATCCAATGTTCCTCAGGGTGACCCAAATGTTATTCACATACACAAGTATCTACATGATCATAGTTAAGCTATTGTGGAGTTGACAGTTGACAACCACCATGAACCAATTGGCCAAGGCTCAACTTCAACAGGTTCAAGGGCCAGGTGAATGCTACGGAAGGGGTGAACATGATGGTAAACAAGAGACGGCAACGAGGTCAACAAGTACAAAACCATCCGTAACAATTTGAGCAAAGTAATAGTGGGTATAATCAAGATGATTCATATGATGAGCAAGATGAAGAGGTTCAATATGTCAATAATTATCAAGGTCAAAGAAGCAATGCTCCAAATCAACAACAATAGAGATTACAAGGAAACCAAGGAAATTGGAACAACCAAGGCCACCAAGGAAATTCGAGTGGTGGCAACAACAATAATCAAAGAAATAGGGGTAATCAAGGCATTTGGGGAGGAAATAATCAAGGTAATTGGGGCGACAACAATCAAAGAAATTGGAGAAGCAACAATAATCAAGGGGGTTGGAACAATAGCAATCAAGGAAATTGGGGGTCGGGCTTTTAGAGACCCCCGATATATCAACAACCAAAAAACCCGCCTCCATATCGGTCGCAAGGTCCTAGTTCTTTCAATAGTGAAATGGGACGGATTAAAAACATGTTTAAGCAAATAATGGAGAAAAACGCCGACTCCGATGCCCAATTAGCCTCCCACAACACTTCTATCCGCAACTTGGAGGTTGTACTTGGCAAATATTCTCAAGCTTTAAATACTCTCCCAAAGGGGGCACTACCTAGTGATATGGTGGTTAACCCGAAAAGTGGGAACACGGGCATGCAATGGCCGTAACAACAAGAAGTAGAAGAGGTGGAGTTGCTAGTACCTCAAACCAAAGAAGACATGTGGGTGATGATGTGTTGGTGCAAGATGATGATGAGCCAAGCAATGATGTTCAAGCTAATGAAGAAGCGAGGATTGATATTGAAGAAAATGTGAAGGAGACGCAAGAAGAAGTGAACCCATCTAGGGAGCACGTGATTGACATGTCGGAGCCGGTAGTGCCAAAGGCTAAGGCACTAATGCAAAGACCTCCTCCTCCATACCCTCAAAGAATTGCAAAGCAACACAATGAGAATCAATTCAAGAAATTCATTGATATGATGAAAAGTTTATCCATAAATGTGTCGTTGGTTGAAGCCTTAGAACAAATGTCGGGATATGCCAAGTTCATGAAGGATTTGGTAACAAAGAAGAGATCAACGAACTGTAAAATGATCAAAATGACACATCAAGGGAGTGCTATTATGCACTCCATAGCTCCAAAGTTGGAAGACCCCGGTGTTTGCACAATCCCGTGCATTATTGGGAGTGCCGATTTTGCCAAAGCTTTATGTGACTTGGGGGAAAGCATTAACTTGATGCCCTATTCTGTGCTCAAAATGTCGGGGATTGGGCAACCAATACCCACATCCATGAGGTTACAAATGACGGATCAGACAATGAAAAAGCCATTAGGGATAATTGATAATGTGTTAGTTCGGGTCGACAAGTTCATCCTTCCCGCAGATTTTGTGATACTTGAATGTGAGGTTGACTACGAGGTGCCAATCATTTTGGGGAGACCCTTCCTTGCTATAAGGAAGGCCTTAGTTGATGTGGAAGCTAGCGGGCTCACCTTCCAGGCGGGCGATAAAAAAGTGGTGTTCCATGTTTGTAAATCAATGAGGCAGCCAAATAGCGACGAAGTGTGTTCATTGGTGGATCTTGTGATCGAAGTAATTGTTAATGACAATAGTATTGTGATAAATGTTGAAGATACCTTGGAAGCTGTGTTGTTGAATCATGATGAGGATGAGAATGAAGGCTTTGTAGATTGTGTCAATGCTTTGCAAGGAATGGGATCATATACTTATGAGCCCCGAAAACTTTCCTTGGATCTCGAAAACCGGAAGACTCCACCAACAAAGCCCTCAATCGAGGAGCCTCCCACCTTGGAGTTAAAGCCTTTGCCTTCATACCTCAGGTATGACTTTCTAGGCCCTTGTTCCACTTTACATGTTATTCTTTCCTCGTGCTTAACTAACGTGCAAGTAGATTCTACCCTTGCGGTGCTCAAAAGGAGGAAGAAAGCAATATGTTGGACATTGGCAGATATTCGGGGTATAAGCCCCACCTTTTACATGCACAAAATCATTTTGGATGAGGATTCCAAACCCTCCACAGAATATCAAAGAAGATTGAATGAGGCCATGTAAGAGGTAGCAAAGAAAGAGATCATCAAGTGGTTGGATGCCGAGGTTGTTTACCCCATTTCCGATAGTTCTTGGACCTCGCCGGTGCAATATGTCCCAAAGAAAGGGGGCATAACTGTGATAACAAATGCCAAAAATGAATTGATCCCCACAAAAACTATCACCGGGTGGAGAGTGTGCATGAATTATAGGAAGCTCAACAAAGTTACTCGGAAAGACCATTTTCCGCTTCCATTTCTTGAACAAATGTTGGATAGGTTAGCCGGACGTGCTTATTATTGCTTCCTTGATGGATATTCCGGATATAACCAGATTCTTATTGCTCCTGAAGACCAAGAGAAGACTACTTTCACTTGTCCCTATGGCACTTTTGCATTCTTGCGGATTCCATTCGGGTTATGCAATGTACCGACAACCTTTCAACGGTGCATGATGGTCATCTTCACCGATATGGTANAGCCCTCAATCGAGGAGCCTCCCACCTTGGAGTTAAAGCCTTTGCCTTCATACCTCAGGTATGAGTTTCTAGGCCCTTGTTCCACTTTACATGTTATTCTTTCCTCGTGCTTAACTAACGTGCAAGTAGATTCTACCCTTGCGGTGCTCAAAAGGAGGAAGAAAGCAATATGTTGGACATTGGCAGATATTCGGGGTATAAGCCCCACCTTTTACATGCACAAAATCATTTTGGATGAGGATGCCAAACCCTCCACGGAATATCAAAGACGATTGAATGAGGCCATGTAAGAGGTAGTAAATAAAGAGATCATCAAGTGGTTGGATGCCGAGGTTGTTTACCCCATTTCCGATAGTTCTTGGACCTCGCCGTTGCAATATGTCCCAAAGAAAGGGGGCATAACTGTGATAACAAATGCCAAAAATGAATTGATCCCCACAAAAACTATCACCGGGTGGAGAGTGTGCATGAATTATAGGAAGCTCAACAAAGTTACTCGGAAAGACCATTTTCCGCTTCCATTTCTTGAACAAATGTTGGATAGGTTAGCCGGACGTGCTTATTATTGCTTCCTTGATGGATATTCCGGANGATCATATACTTATGAGCCCCGAAAACTTTCCTTGGATCTCGAAAACCGGAAGACTCCACCAACAAAGCCCTCAATCGAGGAGCCTCCCACCTTGGAGTTAAAGCCTTTGCCTTCATACCTCAGGTATGACTTTCTAGGCCCTTGTTCCACTTTACATGTTATTCTTTCCTCGTGCTTAACTAACGTGCAAGTAGATTCTACCCTTGCGGTGCTCAAAAGGAGGAAGAAAGCAATATGTTGGACATTGGCAGATATTCGGGGTATAAGCCCCACCTTTTACATGCACAAAATCATTTTGGATGAGGATTCCAAACCCTCCACAGAATATCAAAGAAGATTGAATGAGGCCATGTAAGAGGTAGCAAAGAAAGAGATCATCAAGTGGTTGGATGCCGAGGTTGTTTACCCCATTTCCGATAGTTCTTGGACCTCGCCGGTGCAATATGTCCCAAAGAAAGGGGGCATAACTGTGATAACAAATGCCAAAAATGAATTGATCCCCACAAAAACTATCACCGGGTGGAGAGTGTGCATGAATTATAGGAAGCTCAACAAAGTTACTCGGAAAGACCATTTTCCGCTTCCATTTCTTGAACAAATGTTGGATAGGTTAGCCGGACGTGCTTATTATTGCTTCCTTGATGGATATTCCGGATATAACCAGATTCTTATTGCTCCTGAAGACCAAGAGAAGACTACTTTCACTTGTCCCTATGGCACTTTTGCATTCTTGCGGATTCCATTCGGGTTATGCAATGTACCGACAACCTTTCAACGGTGCATGATGGTCATCTTCACCGATATGGTAGAGGACTTTCTCGAGGTTTTCATGGATGATTTTTCTGTCGTGGGGAATTCTTTTGAAGAGTGCCTGGATAACTTGGATAAGGTATTTGCACGTTCTGAGGAAACTAACTTGGTGTTAAATTGGGAGAAGTGTCACTTTATGGTCGAGGAGGGCATTGTCCTCGGTCACAAGATTTCCAAGAATGGTATTGAGGTTGATAAAGCAAAAATTGAAGTGATATCCAAACTCCCTCCCCCTACTTCCGTAAAGGGAGTGAGGAGCTTTCTAGGCCATGCGGGGTTTTACCGCCGATTCATCAAGGACTTTTCTAAAGTGGTTAACCCCTTGTGCAAACTCTTAGAGAAAGATGCCAAGTTCCTTTTCAATGAAGATTGTACGAAGGCATTTGAACTACTCAAGTATAAGTTGACTACCACTCCTATTATCACCGCGCCAAATTGGAGCTTACCATTTGAGCTCATGTGTGATGCAAGCGATGTGGCGGTTGGAGCGGTGTTGGGGAAACAAATTAACAAGATCTTTTATCCGGTCCACTATGCTAGTAAGACCATGAACGAAGCCCAAGTCAACTATACGGTGACCGAGAAAGAAATACTAGCCATTGTCTTTGCTATGAAGAAGTTTCGCATGTACTTAATGGGTACAAATGTGATTATTCACACCGACCATGTGCCACTTTGTTATTTGATGAGCAAGAAAGCCTCTAAGGCAAGATTGATGCGGTGGGTGCTTCTATTGAAAAAGTTTGATCTGGAGATTCAAGACTAAAAGGGTAGTGAGAATCAAGTGGCGGACCACTTGTCCCGATTGGAGGAGGAGGGGAGGCCACATGATGGCCTTGAGATCAATGATTCATTTCCTGACGAACAACTCCTTTCCATTTCTATGAAAGGGATGCCATGGTTTGCCGATGTGGCAAACTATCTTGTAAGTGGCATTATTCCGAATGTGCTCTCTTCAAACAAAAGGAAGAAGCTCAAACAGGACTGCCTAGACTACTATTAAGATGAGTCATATCTCTTCAAAATTTGTACTGATGGTGTTATCTGAATATGTGTACCAGAAAAAGAATAATTGGGTATTCTTGAAGCTTGCCACTTTTTGCCATATGGTGGTCACCATGGCGGAGCGAGAATGCTACAAAGGTGCTAAGGTGTGAATTCTACTGGCCTACCCTTTACAAGGATGCTAGCGATCTCGTTAAGCGTTGTGATGAATGCAAAAGGGCCGGTGAGATCTCCAAGAAAAATGAGATTCCTCTCACCACCATCCTAGAGATTGATATTTTTGATGTTTGGGGCATTGATTTTATGGGTCCGTTTGTGAGCTCATGTGGGAACACCTATATATTGGTAGTTGTGGATTAGGTGTCCAAATGGGTTGAAGCTGTAGCTTTGCCCAACAATAAAGCTCGAAGTGTGGTAGCTTTCTTGAAGAAGAACATATTCACAAGGTTTGGTACTCCAAGGGCCATCATTAGTGATGGGGGATCACACTTTTGCAACAAAGCTTTTGATACTTTAATCTCCAAGTATGGTGTCACTCACAAAGTGTCGACCCCCTATCATCCTCAAGCAAGTAGACAGGTTGAAGTCTCCAACCGGGAGATGAAGAGTATTCTGTCAAAGACTGTGAATGCCAACCAGGCAGATTGGTCGAAGAAACTTGACGATGCTCTTTTAACTTACAAAACACCAATTGGTATGTCTCCATATCGGNGGAGCTTACCATTTGAGCTCATGTGTGATGCAAGCGATGTGGCGGTTGGAGCGGTGTTGGGGAAACAAATTAACAAGATCTTTTATCCGGTCCACTATGCTAGTAAGACCATGAACGAGGCCCAAGTCAACTATACGGTGACCGAGAAAGAAATACTAGCCATTGTCTTTGCTATGAAGAAGTTTCGCATGTACTTAATGGGTACAAATGTGATTATTCACACCGACCATGCGCCACTTTGTTATTTGATGAGCAAGAAAGCCTCGAAGGCAAGATTGATGCGGTGGGTGCTTCTATTGAAAAAGTTTGATCTGGAGATTCAAGACTAAAAGGGTAGTGAGAATCAAGTGGCGGACCACTTGTCCCGATTGGAGGGAGGGGAGGCCACATGATGGCCTTGAGATCAATGATTCATTTCCTGACGAATAACTCCTTTCTATTTCTATGAAAGGGATGCCATGGTTTGCCGATGTGGCAAACTATCTTGTAAGTGGCATTATTCCGAATGTGCTCTCTTCAAACAAAAGGAAGAAGCTCAAACAGGACTGCCTAGACTACTATTAAGATGAGTCATATCTCTTCAAAATTTGTACTGATGGTGTTATCTGAATATGTGTACCAGAAAAAGAATAATTGGGTATTCTTGAAGCTTGCCACTTTTTGCCATATGGTGGTCACCATGGCGGAGCGAGAATGCTACAAAGGTGCTAAGGTGTGAATTCTACTGGCCTACCCTTTACAAGGATGCTAGCGATCTCGTTAAGCGTTGTGATGAATGCAAAAGGGCCGGTGAGATCTCCAAGAAAAATGAGATTCCTCTCACCACCATCCTAGAGATTGATATTTTTGATGTTTGGGGCATTGATTTTATGGGTCCGTTTGTGAGCTCATGTGGGAACACCTATATATTGGTAGTTGTGGATTAGGTGTCCAAATGGGTTGAAGCTGTAGCTTTGCCCAACAATAAAGCTCGAAGTGTGGTAGCTTTCTTGAAGAAGAACATATTCACAAGGTTTGGTACTCCAAGGGCCATCATTAGTGATGGGGGATCACACTTTTGCAACAAAGCTTTTGATACTTTAATCTCCAAGTATGGTGTCACTCACAAAGTGTCGACCCCCTATCATCCTCAAGCAAGTAGACAGGTTGAAGTCTCCAACCGGGAGATGAAGAGTATTCTGTCAAAGACTGTGAATGCCAACCAGACAGATTGGTCGAAGAAACTTGACGATGCTCTTTTAACTTACAAAACACCAATTGGTATGTCTCCATATCGGTTAGTGTTCGGGAAAGCCTGTCACCTTCCGGTGGAACTTGATCATAAGGATATGTGGGCGTTGAAGAAGCTTAACCTTGAATGGGATGTAGCTGCAAATCTTAGGGTGGAGCAATTGACTGAACTTGATGAGTTTTGGTTCCATGCATACTCCAGTTCGTCCATGTATAAGGATAAGATGAAGTACCTCCCTCACAAGTATATCCGGAACAAAGAATTCAAATAAGGTGATCTTGTACTTTTGTTTAACTCTCGGTTGTGGATGTTTCCGGGGAAGCTGAAATCAAAGTGGAGTGGCCCATTTGAAGTTGTACATGTGACACCCTTTGGTGCTCTAGATTTGAAAAATAAGAATGATGAGGTGTTTAGAGTCAACGGTCACCGGGTTAAACATTATCTTGGTAAGGTTGATGATGGCCATGTTGTGGCGTTGCTCCATTTCAAGTGATTGATGGTAACATGCGTCGTGCCGCGACGTTAATTAGGCGCTTCTTGGGAGGCAACCCATGTGTCTTTTTCTTTTTCTTGTTTTTCTTCTTTGGATTAGATAGCTTTGTTTTGTACTAACTAGTTTTGAAGTGTATTTAGGAATGAGTGTGCATTGTAGGAACTGAGCATGAAAAGTTTGGCTAAGTGTCACAAAAGTGCGGACCGCACTGCCACTCTGCGGCTGCATAATTTTGTGTGCGTTTGCACAACTGGGAGATGAAAAATACATGGTCTCTAAAGTTTGGCCTGTCAAAAATGCTGAACAAATTGCGGCCGCACACATTTTTGTGCGGTCCGCACTAATGTTGTGGCCGCACTCACTTCTGTGCGGTCCGCAAGGAGACTTCTCAAAGGCAGGTAAGGAGTGCGGTCCGCATCAGAATTATGAGGCTGCACTCAGGTAAAAATCTTGGCCCACGGGTAAAAGTATAAATAGGGCTTCTCTCATCATTTTACACTTTTCGATCTTCTAAGCCCTGAAGCTAGACTAGCCCAGTAAATTTCCCCATTGCTCTCAAATTGTCCCTCATTTCATCACTTGCATCTTCATAACTGGTATGTTAATTCCATCTATATATTTTTCATATTTTGTTTTGTTTTGCACTTTGATTTAGGGTTAATTACATGTCTAAAATGTCAATAGTTAGTCTTTTTCTGCTTACAATCATGTGGGTAGAATATTAAGTGTTAATTGGGGTCTGGGTAAGTAGCTATCCATGTTTAATTGTGCAAACCATGTCTAGATTATGAACAAATTGCATGAACCCTAAAAAGTGCCAGTGAATTTTGAAGTATGCGACCACACTCATTTTTGTGCGGTCCTCACTAGAGGCTATGCGGCCGCACACTTTTGTACGGTCCATAGCTCTCTGAATTAGGAAAATTGTGTGTTTGAATTGTGCTGCCGCACTCAAAATTGTGCGGTCCAGAGTGAACTTGTGCGATCGCACTCATTTTTGTGCGGTCTGCACTGATGAAACATCAGAGACCCTAGTAGTCTGAACCTGGGTTTGTGCGCCGGCACTCAAAATTATGCGGTCCGCACGTTTTGTTATGCGGCCGCACTCACTTTTGTGCGGTCCGCACTAAGCAGTTTGCGGCCGCACTCGCTTTTGTGCAATTCGCACTTCCCCTTCTGAGACTGCTTTACTGCAATTATTATGCATGCACCTGTGGTTTACAAATCTAACTGACTCTTATCCTTATGTATTGCAGACAATGGTTTGCTCACGTGGTAGAGGAGATGCATTGCAAGGGAGGACAGAACCCTCCCGAGGCCGAGGTCTAGGTAAAAGCAACCTACCTCTAGCACTTCAAAGGGTTATAGGTAAGAAAGCTACAGCCAACAGACCTCTCGAACCCTCAAAAACCAGTGAGTATGTCCCATTTGGGGAAGCTTATGAGGGTAACTTCGTGCAATCACAGTCGGAAGCCCAATCACAATAGTTTCTTGGTAGATTCCACCTAGTAGATGAGTCGTCTTCGTCTGCCAGTTCCTCTGATGGTTCGGAAGAGGGTATTCAAGCCTCTGAGCCTTCTTCCTTACATGCTCCAGCTAATCCAATTAATGTGGACGATGATGATGATGTCCCAAACGATGGGATATGGGGGGATACTAAAGTAGGAGGTTTGGAGAGATCAAAGAGACCAGAGATATGGGAGGACAGATTCGTCAGTGCTGCTTCATTTGCTAAATTTAAGGAATGGTGGCCGCAGCGGTCACTCACCCTTGAGCGGCAGTTTTTGCTGAAAGATCTAGACAAGCACAACCTTAATATCCTCCGACAATTCTGGGAGCAATAATATTGAAAATGGTTCACCCACCGCATTATGGATGCCAATGAGCATTTGGTCAAGGAATTCTACACCAATGTAGCTCATATCAAAAAGGGTACCAAGGTGACAAAAGTTCGAAATTTGAAAATCAAGTTTGATGCCTGCACCTTGAACACGTATGTGGGGTTTGAGGAAGTGGAGGCAGTCCAATACCCGGAGAAGCTGGCTATGGGTGATGCAGCTCGTCCATGGCTAGCTGATATTCTGGCAATTCAAGGGTCAACACCTCTGTGGCTCACAACAGGAGTTCCAATAGTCCGAGCCACCCTAAACTTTGAAGCAAAAGGGTGACAAACATTTGTGTGCAGCCGCATTGACCCATGCCTCAATGAAAACATGCTTCCACTTCCCCGTGCAGTCTTCGTGGCTTCAATTATGGCGGGCTATCCGATAAATGTTGGTTCCATCATGTCCACCAACATCACTTTAGCTGTCCAGAAGGGTGAAAGATCTTATTCGTACCCGAACTTCCTCACAGAGTACTTCAAGGACTAAGGGGTGGAGCCAAGGCATTATGACATCGAGGTGAAGGCCAAGAAGCCTTTCGCTTGGTACCAACTTCAGGGAGCTGACAACCCGAAATTCAAGGGTAAAGCAACTACCTCCACTGGCCAGTCTGAGGAGCCAACGGTAGTGGTTACTGATTCAGCTGCTGAGCCATCCACCGCAGTCGGTACTTCTACCAGGACAACAACCATGCCACATTCATATTTCGGACCACCTGCTTCTACTAGACTGTCAATGCTATTATTAGTGCCACCTTCATCTACATATCCTCAGACTGTGCTGCGAGTCTCCCAAACATTGGCGAGTCTCAACAACTAGATACAGGCAGCTACTATAAAGCTGACCGATATATCCAGTGTTGTTGCAGCACAGTCCACAGCCCCAGTAGAGCCACAGGTACCTCCGTCAGTGGAGGAAATATTGGAGAAGATTCAGGAGAACCAGAAGAACATTATTGATACTCTGGCGAGGCACGGGAAGGTCATTGAGGATTTGGGCAAACATGTCAAGAAGATGCGTAGATCCCACGCATCAAAGAAGTCAGTAAAGAAGCTTAGCAAAGAGGTTGCAAAGATTGCATCTGCCGGAGATCTTCCATTGGACTTGCTTATGGAGCAGACACACCAAGCACCAGAGGCAGCAGCCGGCTAGTCTGAGGAGCCGGTTGCGACTGCACACACTGCTGAGGAGATGATACAGATGCTCAGCAATCCAGTTGTCCCTCAGCCAGGAGATGATGACATACAGTTAGAGGAGACAGAGAGTGTTGATGATCCCATGCAGACTGAGACCTCATAGGGAGTTATCTTGACTTTCTACCCCTTCCCTGTTCCTATTTTTATTAAGCATTGGGGACAATGCTTATTTTTCATTTGGGGGTGGTCTATTTTGATTAACTGACATTTGCCATTTGGCATGTAATAACTCTGATACTATTTTTCTTTCATTCTTATTTTTCCTTTGGTATGTATATATTCTCCCCATTTGATGTAGATATTCATTTCCCTTATGTATATATTCATTAGACTTCGGTTTGTATATTCATTTATCTCGCTTCCCGTAGTTTACTTCATAGCTTCTTTAGTTGATTTTCCTTAGTAGTATAACTTCTTATTTATTTTAGTAGCTTCTTTTTAATTTGTTAGCTTCTTTTTACGTTTTGATTGAACAATAAGCCTTTGGTTTTCTTAATGCCACGGTTCTTTCCAAAGGTCCATTTTGTGTGAATCGGGTGGCTCTTCCCGACGATGGATGGCGTGACAACCTTCTTAAGGGATTGAGTTCGTTTTCTTTTATGTTTTGACAAAATATAGTAGTAATGAATAAAAGTGTCTCGAGCATGCTTCACTTGGTACCACCACATTTACCTCTGACCTTATGGTTAAAAACAAAGTTGTTGGCATAAAATAGCTCTAGTTGTGACCTTTAGACTCTTGTGTTGACTCAAACAGTCATCGAGTGGTTCAGTCGATCCATTTGTGATTCTCAATCTTAGCTAGGGTTGTTATGGGCCCTCAACTCCGTTCTCTTTAGCAATCTAGCAGAGTGAGAGGTGAGGTATTGAATTTCAAGCCTAAGTTTTCGTGCCAATAGTCTAGAACTTGCCCCGGGTATTTGTTTAGGCGAAATTCTAAGTGTAACTTGGCTTGAAACATGATTGTAGGCTCTCCTTGATCCAATTAGAAATTGAAATCTTCCATAGCCTATTAATGTGATATCCCTAGTCAACTCCTTTGAGCCGAAGCCTTTATCTTTCAATAACCAAGTTACAAGCCTTTATCCGTTCTGAAATGACCCTCTCTTGGCACCGAATCTTTCCTTAGCATTTTTTAGAAACAATTTGTAAAAACATAAGTTTGGGGGAGAGACGAGAAGTTTGCAGTGATAAAAGGTTCAAATAAGAGAAAGAAATGAAGAAAAGGAAGGCAAAAAGAAAAGAAATAAAGAACAAAAAGAAAAATGACAAAAAGAAAGTGAATAAAGTAAAGAGTTGAAGGGAATTCAAAAGAAAATGAGGATAAAAGGCTGACGTAAATAAAAAAGGAGAAGAATGAATGTCATGATCAAGAAAGAGCGACGTTATGTCTCTCTAGTTCCCCCAAGGAAGAAGAAAAAGACTCAAAGAGTCGAGAAAGTATGAGCCGAAAAGAGAAAATGGAGTGCTTAAGGAAAGATGAAACCATTCTATTCCAACATATCCAACCTTGGTCTAAAATCCTTTATTACATCCCGCAAAATCCCTACATGATTTCAAGTTGAGTGAGATTACATTAGTGGTGATTTACATGAGGAGCAAGCTTATGGTACTTAGAACCGGACTTGTGGCATTCTTTTGAGAGAGATGAGCGAACTTTTCACAATCCTTGTATCGAGTGTTATATTCTAAAGTGAGATGTGCTAATGGAGAGTAGAGGAGGAGGAATTTGAGATCTACAATGACCTACGCGAAAGAACGAGCTTCCTTGATGAATAGAGTCAACTCTTGATGCTCTAGTGTCACATTAGAAAATCATTGCATTGTTGATAATTCATATGTGTTGTGGGTAATTGTTTGTCCCAATTGATGTGTGATTGATTCACCTTAGGCCACATTTTCTAGTGGAGTTGGGAATTGTCTTATTTGCTTGAGGACAAGCAAAAGCTTATGTTTGGGGGAGGTGATAAGTGGGGATTTTGACCAATTATTTGCTCTCTTTTACTTTCGATTAAGATCAAAAATGCTTAAAGGCATTCATGGAAACTAACAAAATGTGCTTACTTGCAGGAATATTGGGACACGAGCCAAAGAAGTCAAAATCAACTCATAAAGGAGTCAAAAGTGATCAAGAACCAAAACAGGGCAAAAAGGCAAGCAGTGCGGCCGCATAGGGGAGATTCAGAGAGTAGTTTTTGGGCCAGCTAAAGGCATGCGGACCGCACCGAAATTGTGCGGTCGCAGGAGGCCAAGTGCGACCGCATTCATTATTACGCGGTCCGCAAGGTTGAAGAATCAAAGAGCTGTGTCAGGTTCAAAAAGCAAGGAGTGCGGACCACAACAGTTTTGTGCGGCTGCATAATCATAAGTGCGGCCATTTTTATGCGGACCGCAGAAGCCCCCAAGTTCCCAAGAATGCGGACCGCACGATAATTGTGCGGCCGTAGTAGCTCATTGTGTGGTAACCTTCGTAAGGGCATTTTTGTCAGATATTTCCAGCTTAGTATAAATAGAAGTTTTTGTCATTTTTAGGTCAAGTTGAGTTTTCAGAAGAGCACCTGAGTCGTATTCTTTGCTATTTTGAGGATTTTTGTACTAGATTAATATTTTTACATTAGATTTTCTTTCCCTAATCAATTAATATGCATTTTAGCTTAATTTCTTCTTTGATTTATGTACTTTTCATGAGTAGCTAAATCTTTAGCTAAGGTTGTGACCCAACCCTAGTATGGGTATTTGAAGGATGTTTAATTTAGGGCTTGTTTTTTATTGGGTTAGTGATATTTAGCCTTGTTCATGATTGAACCCTAGAATCAATGGTTGCAAACATTGATTCACGCCTATTTGACTTAGCCTCTACTTGAGAAAGAGAGACTAAGTCTAGGAAACCTTGAATAACAAGANATATTTAGCCTTGTTCATGATTGAACCCTAGAATCAATGGTTGCAAACATTGATTCATGCCTATCTGACTTAGCCTCTACTTGAGAAAGAGAGACTAAGTCTAGAAAACCTTGAATAATAAGAAATTGGGGTGAACTCAAGAAATTGATAGCCCCAATTAAAGGGTTAAACCTAGATATAGTAATACCCGACTTGAGCTAATATCATTTGTATTGTGCAAATACCCAATTGGGCTTGAGAAAGCCAAATTGGGTAAAATCACTCAAACTACCGAGAGGTATAGAGTGAGTACCCGGATATAATTGCTACATCACGACCTCAACTAATCAAATTTGCCTGGAGTATACAACCCATTAGATAACCACCTAGGTAGAAGTCACGACCCTAGACCATTTTAATCATTTGAAAAACTCAAAACCAAAAATATTGTCCTTAGTTTTATACTTGCAAACAATAGCGTAAAGTAGAAGTAGAACACCAATCAAGTTTGTGGAAGTGTAATTAGAGTTAAAACTTGCAATTAACTTAGATATACACCTAATCCCATATTTTAACTCCTTGTGGATTCGATCCCGACCTTCGTTGGGTTTATTATTGCATCGACCGCCTCACTACTAAATTGCGGTGTGGGTTTGGCCGAGATCACTTGTACTTATATTTTCGATTTTTCGTTCCTGGTCGACGTAATTATATTTTCGATTTTTCGTTCCTGGTCGACGTAATTATATTTTCGATTTTTCGTTCCTGGTCGACGTAATTATATTTTCGATTTTTCGTTCCTGGTCGACGTAATTATATTTTCGATTTTTCGTTCCTGGTCGACGTAATTATATTTTCGATTTTTCGTTCCTGGTCGACGTAATTATATTTTCGATTTTTTGTTCCCGATCGACGTGGCAGTCATTGTTGTCGTATCCTCATATCATCCCCCCCTCCCCGTGTTCGAATGCGAATTGGAACACTGGAAGTCTTGTATCTTTGAAAATTCCACTAATACAGTGCTAGATAATCCTTGACTTGGTAACACACTTTACTTCCCCTTAGGAATTTATGCTATTGAGCGATCGAGCTATCTAACAACCCTCTAGTGGTTTGTGCTCGTGTATGATCAGATAACCTTTACTCAATAGCAAACTTAACTTCCCGGTGGGAATTTGCTATAGAGCAAAAGATTATCTAACCATCCCAAGTGGATCTCTTCTTGTGTGCCTTGCTATTAAAGGTCTTATTGTTGTTGTCTTCGGCATATGCTTTCTATCGCTGCCTCGTTATAAACCTTGCCAGAAAAACTCAATTAGAACAAAATTGAACGAAGGGAAAAAGAGTGCAACACATACTTTCTGATCGGATAATGTTCATCAGCAATAATATCTTTTAAGGTGTGCCACGTTCCAATTGCTGGGCAACTTCTCTCCATTTTGGTTTTCCAACTCGTATGGACCTTTTACGATGATAGCTGAAACCCGGTAGGGGGCTTCCCATGTTGGACCTAGCTTCCCCGCGATGAGCTTCCGCGTATTGTGAGTTACTTTCCTTAGGACCAAGTCACCTACATTGAAAATAATGGAAGTTGGCTCTTCGATTATAATACCGCTCCATTCTTTGCTTTTGAGCTACCATTCTTACATATGCCAATTCTCTGCGTTCATCGAGCAGTTCCAAGTTGACAAGCATTGCTTCGTTGTTCGATTCCTCTTTTGCCTAGAAGTATCTAAAGGTCGGTTCCCCTACTTCCACAAGGATTAAAGCTTCTGCACCGTACACAAGGGAAAACGTGGTTTCCCCTGTGCTCTACTTGGCCATAGTTCGGAATGCCCATAAAACTTCGGGCAATTCCTCGTGCCAATTTTCTTTAGCCGCTTCCAATCGTTTCTTAAGGCTTTGAATAATTACTTTATTTGTCGACTCCGCTTGACCGTTTGCACTAAGATGATAAGGGAAATATATGATCCTCTTTAATTTCAAATCTTGTAGGAACTTTATAACTTTTGCGCCGATAAATTGTGGCACATTGTCACATGTTGTCTCTTTTGGTATTCCGAACCCGTAAATTATATTTTTCCACAAGAAGTCCACCACTTCGTGTTCTCTGATAAGGGCCTGCTTCCACCTACTTAGAAAAATAGTCAGTTAAAATTAAAAGAAATCTTACCTTTCCGGGAGCCGGTGGTAATGGTCCAACGATGTCCATTCCCCATTTCATGAACGGCCACTGAAATAAGACCGAATGTAAGGGTCCTACCGGTTGATGCACCAGTGGTGCATAGCATTGACACTTATCACATTTCCGCATGAAGTCCTTGGCGTCTCGTTCCATACGGGCCCAGTAAAATCCTACCCTTATCAACTTCAACACCAAAGAATTTGCGCCCGAGTGGTTACCGCATATCCCTTCGTGAACCTCTCTCATGACATAGTTAGTTTTGGATGCTCCTAAGCATCAGGGAAGCGGGCCCTGAAAAGATTTTCTATACAATTGCCCTCCCTTGAAGCTATATCGCGCTGTTTTGGCGCGCAGCGCCCGGGACATTTTGGGGTCTTTAGGTAGCTTCCCATGTTTGAGATAATCAATAAATTCATTCCTCCAGTCCCAGAATAGACTAGTTGAGTTAACCTTGTAGTGACCATCTGTATCCATGACTGAGTTCATCAGTTGTACTACCGACCCGGACTCCGATCCCTTTATTTCTATTGATGATCCTAGGTTTGTCAATGCGTCTACTTCTACGTTTTCTTCCCTTGGGATATGAATAATTGACCACTCTCGGAGTCACGCCAGCAGAGCTTGAACCTTTATCACGTATTGTTGCATGCGCTCCTCTTTGGTCTCGAAGATCCTGTAGACCTGATTTACCACCAGTTATGAGTGGCATTTGATTTTGATGAATTCAAAGTGAAGTCCTCGGGCCAACTCGAGTCCTGTAATCAAAGCTTCATACTCTGCTTCATTGTTAGTTAAGTGGACCGTCCCGGTGGCTTGCCTCACAGTTACCCCTGAAGGCGTGATTAAGACTATACCGAGCCCGGACCCTTTCACGTTGGATGCTTCATCCGTAAATAAGGTCTAAACCCCTGATGTCGATTCTGACATCATCATTGCTTCCTTGGTTACCTGAGGCAATAATCCCGAACTGCAATCGGCCAAGAAGTCAGCCAAGACTTGCGATTTAATTATAGTCCTCGGCTTATATTCTATGTCGAACTCACTCATTTTCATGCCCCATTTGGCTAGTTTACCCGAGATCTCGGGTTTATGGAGGATGTTCCGCAAAGGAAAAATAGATATCATGGCTATCAGGTGGCATTGGAAATAGGGCCTTAGCTTTCGAGCGGCAACTACGAGAGCTAAGGCCAGTTTTTTCAAATGTGGGTAACGAGTATCTATTCCCGTTAAAACTTTACTAACATAATAAATGGGAGATTGCGTACCTTCGTCTT
>AWOL01S0054521.1:3898-26696 GCA_000715115.1 Nicotiana otophora | reverse complement strand
GGGGGGGGGGGGTATAATGAGAACCCTGTGCTGGCAATGCACTGAACGATGATTGACTTTGCTGAAACGGGTCCTACTGAAACTGACCTCATTGAGGAGCACCACTGGAACCACCCTGACCACGAGGCCTCTTAGCCTCTCTCTCAGTCCTCTCTTGACCTCGAACTATCTCAATCTGTCGAGCAATGTCGACAACTTCATCAAAGGTAACCCCAGATACTCTTTCCCTGGTCATAAGCAATCAAAGCTGAAAACCGAGGCCATTTATAAACCTCCTGATCCTCTCTCAATCTGTGGGAACCAACCAGACCGCATGACGAGCTAACTCGGAGAACCGCATCTCATACTGTGTAATGGACATCTCACCCTGGCGAAGCTGCTCAAACTGCCAGCGCAGCTCTTCTCTGCGGGACTCAGGTACAAGCTTCTCCAGAAAGAGAACGGAGAAATGCTGCCAAGTAAGGGGTGCTGCGCCAACAGGACTACGCCTCGTAAGTCTCCTACCATCTGAGTGCCACCCTAGAAAATTGAAAGGTAGTGAATGACACCCACAAGTCTCCAGAATACCAGCAGTACGGAGTATCCTCTGACACCGAGCCAAGAAGTCCTAAGCGTCCTATCTCTCTGTGCCACTGAAAGGTGGCGGCTGGAGTCTCCCAAACCTCTCCAGCCTACGCTGATCATCCTCAGGCATAGCAGGAATCACATAATCCTATGCAGTTACAACCAGCTGGGCTAGTGGTGCCTCTGGTATCTGTAGTCCCTGAACAACCTGCTCGGGTGTGCGAGCGATGGGAGTCTGAGTGCCTCCCCCAGCCTTAGAAGTGGTTGCGGTCGTCGAAATAGAGACCGCCTGAGAAAGGCCGGTACACGCTATCAGAATCTGAGCTAGGGCCTCCTGAAGGCCAAGAACCACAATAGGCATAGGTGGTGCCTGAGCTGGTGCATCAACAACTGGAAACTGATCCTGATCTGGAACAACGCGTGGATCTGAAGGTACTACCCCGGCTACTGTATAGGCTGCACCTCTGCCCCTACCACGGCCTCTACTGCGGCCTCGGCCTCTTGCAGCCCGAACTGGTGGCTGACCCTCTTGACCGGTAGCACGAGTCCTCATCATCTTTGAGAGAATTAAATACAGATGTTTAGTTACTAGAATACACAGAACGCACGATTAGAATCCAAGAATGTAAAATTTGTCCTAAAGGTTCTGCAGCCTCTCGAAGATAAGTACAGACGTCTCCGTACCGATCTGCAAGACTCTACTAAACCTGCTCATGACTCATGAGACCTATGTAACCTAGGCTCTGATACCAACTTGTCATAACCCAAAATCTAACCATGGTCGTGATGGCGCCTATCGTGTTACAAGGCAAGCCTATGTCCCAAACTATTACTACTAAACCGATTATAAGAATATAATAAAACATTTCAACATTTAAATTTTTCATAAACTAAATTAACTCTAAATATAATATAGAAAAATATGGAAACGATCCCCAAACATCGGGGTGTCACTAAGTTATGAGCGTCTAAATCTATGAACTAAGAAATGAAACTGTCTAAATGTCAATACAATCCAAAAGAAGAAATAATAAAAGGAGTGACAAGGTCCTGCGGACGCTAGTAGCTACTTTGCAATCTCCACAGATAGCCGGCCTGAAATCAATGATCGGTGCGCTCTAGCTCACTTAAATCTGCACATAAAGTGCAGGATGTAGCATGAGTACAACCACCTCGGCAAGTAACAGTAATAACTAAGGAACTGTGCAATAGGGACGAACTAAGTAAAATAGTCCAATTATTTATTTTCACAATTTTAAAAAAATAAACAGAAATCAACAGGTAAATTCCATAACTCAGTAAATGCCAAAAAGCAGTTTAACAGATAAATGTAGCAACTACACAAACAATTACCACCTCACAGCAGTGTCACTCCATCACTCATCACTCAGCACTCAATACTCAAAACACTCAACACTCTGTGCTCACTGGGGGTGTGTACAGACTCCGGAGGGGCTCCCAAAGCCCAAGCGCTAAGCACGGACAACTCATGTGCCATCATATCAATACCTGGATCCACATGGTCAACTCACGTGATATGCGGACAACTCGCGCGCTATGGTATCAACACCTGGACCCGCACGGTCAACTCACGTGCTACGCGGACAACTCACGCGCTATGGTATTAATATCCTCATAACCAGGCCCTCGACCTCACTCAATCATGTACCTCACTAGCCTCATCATCATCAATAAATAAGGGAACACAGCCCACATCAAGTATCACCGCATATTAGGAAATAATATAGACTGAGATAAACATGTAAAAGTAGTTTCTATGACTGAGTACAAATAATGTGAGCATGAATAAAGCCTAAGCATGATCTCTAACATGAAGGCAAACAAGTTCAACAACAAATAAACACATAACCACAGGTAATAGCCATTAGGCCTCACAGTCTCACGGGACGGACCAAGTCTCAATCCCTCGCGGTGCACACCCGCACGCTCGTCACCTAGAGTGGGTATCACTTCCAAACAATCACGCGATGTCAAATCTCTGGGTTTATACCCTCAAAGACAGAGTTAAAACCGTTACTTACCTTAGCAACGTAAAACCCTACTCCGGGATGCCCTCGTCTCTGGACTCAGTCCCTAAATGCTCTGAATCTATTCACAATCAGTACAATACCATCAATATACACTAATGGAATAAATTCCACAAGAAAAACTATCAAATTAGACCAAAATCCGAAATTGGCTCAAACCCGACCCTCGGGCTCACGTCTTGAAATCCGACAAACTTTCAAAACTAGAAAGCTCATTCACTCACGAGTCTAACCATACCAAATTCATCAAAATCTGACATCTTTTGGTCCTTCAAATCCTTAAATTACTTTCCACAAATCCTAAGCCCTAACCCCTCATTTTTACTAATTACAAGGACTAAACAATGGAAAGTCACCATATATACAAGTATTAGGGCTCAAGCAACTTATCGCATCGATAGCCCTTGAATCACCCTTCAAAAATCACTCCAAAAGCTCCACAAACCGACTTGAAAATGGTGGAAATGAACCAAATTCGCGAAGGGTTCTATTTATGGTTTCTATCCAGGTTTTTCGCACCTGCGGGCCCTTCATCGCACCTGCTTTTTCGCATCTGCGGATACAAGTGCACACCTGCGCATTCCACTTAACCGACCAGGCTTCGCACTTGCGGCAGCCTCCTCGCACCTGCGAGCCCGCAGTTGCGATCCACTCTTCGCATCTGCGACCAAGCCCTAGGTCTCCATCTCCGCATCTGTGAGCCTCCCACGCACATGCGATCATCGCACCTGCAGTTCCGAATCCGCAGGTGCGGACACACCAGAACAGCAACTCCAGCTGCATTTTCCAACTTCCAAACTCCCCGATACATATCTGAAATCACTCCGAGCCCCTCGAGACCTCAACCAAAAATACCAACAAGTCATATATCAACATACCAACTTAGTCGAACCTTCGAAACACTCAAAATAACATCAAATCATCAAATTACTCTCGGATTCAAGACTAAGAACTTTTAAATTTCCAAATTCGACAACCGATGCCGAAACTAACCAAACCATGTCCGAATGACCTAAACTTTTGCACACACATCATAAATGACAATACAAACCTACTCCAACTCCCGGAATTCCATTCCGACCCCGATATCAAAATTTTCCATTGCCGACCGAAATCGCCAAATTTCTAATTTCGCCAATTCAAGCCTAATTCTACCACAGACCTCCAAATCATATTCTGGATGCATTCCTAAGTCGAAAATCACCTAACGGAGCTAACAGAGTCATCAGAATTCAAATCCGATGTTGTTTACACATAAGTCCATGTCTGGTCCACTTTGCTAACTTAAATTTTTTAATTTGAAGACTAAGTGTCTCATTTCACTCCAAGTTCCTTCCGGACCCGAACCAACTGACCCGATAAGTCATAAATCAATTGCATAACATAAATTGAGTAGGGAATGGGGGAACAGGGTTATAATATTCAAAACGACTGGCCGGGTCGTTACACAACGGGATTAGAGTTAATCCTTAGGTTTACAATGAGTTTTGTAAATGTTGTATTGACTCAGTGATTTAGTGAAGTATTAGGGAAAATCCTACTGAGTAGTAGGTCGTGATTTTTTTACCTTTTGAGCCGGGTTTTTTCACGTAAAATACTTGTGTTCTTTACTTTCCACATTTACTCTTTTTGCAACTGTAATTTAAGAAACACATAGAAGAACCAGGTCCTTCTATAATCAGTGCACGCAAAAATTAAACACTACACAAATCACCCCTCTTGTGTGAAATTAAAGTATAAAACATCAGAAGGTGTGAACTTTGACGATACCTTTAGCCCTGTAGTACAGGCAACGACTATATGTTCACACCCTGTAGTAANATTCAAGCCTAATTCTACCACGGACCTCCAAATCATATTCCAGATGCATTCCTAAGTCCAAAATCAACTAATGAAGCTGATAGAATCATCATAATTCAAATCCGAGGTCGTTTACACATTGGTCCATGTCCGGTCCACTTATCTAACTTAAAATTTTCAAATATGAGACTAAGTATTTCATTTCACTCCGAGTTCATTCCGGACCCGAACCAACTAACCCGATAAGTCATAAATCAATTGCAAGACATAAATTGAGCAGTGAATGGGGGAACCGGGTTATAATATTCAAAACGACTAGCCGGGTCATTACACAACAGGATTAGAGTTAATCCTTAGGTTTACAAAGAGTTTTGTAAATGTTGTTTTGACTCAGTGATTTAGTGAAGTATTGGAAAAAATCCTACGAGTAGTAGGTCGTGATTTTTTTACCTTTTGAGCCGGGTTTGTTTCACATAAAATACTTGTGTTCTTTACTTTCCGCATTTATTATTTTTGCAACTATAATTAAGGGAACACATAGAAGAACCAGGTTCTTCCATAATCAGTGTACGCAAAAATTAGACACTACACAAATCACCCCTCTTGTGTGGAATTGAAGTATAAAACATCAGAAGGTGTGAACTTGGACGATACCTTTAGCCCTCTAGTAAAGGCAATGACTATATGTTCACATTGTGCTCTCTGTTGCAGCCACTCTTAACTGGGAAATAAAGCAGCTGGACATCAAGAACGCTTTCTTTCATAGAGAGTTGAAGGAGACTATTTTCATGGAGCAACCACTGGAATTCAAGGATCCCATTTTTTCTAAATATGTGTGCCTACTACAAAAGGCTATTTATGGATTGAAACAAGCTCCCAAAGCCTGATTTTATAAGTTTAGTACATATCTCCTTCACCTTCGATTCTTGTGTAACAAAGCTGATCCATCTTTGTTCATTTGACATTCTTCCTCGGGCTTAATATTACTATTTCTCTACGTTCAAGATATTATACTCACATGCAGCCATACTTTTGTCATTCATGAACTCATCAACAATTTAAACTCCACATTTTCCATGAAGGACATGGGTGACCTTCATTATTTTCTTGGAATCAAGGTCACAAGAAGAAACAAATGTATATTTCTTAGACAACAAAAATATGCCTCTAAAACTTTGGAATGAGTACAGATGGCATGTGCAAGAGCAATCCAAACACCTCTCTCTCAAAAGCATGGCCTCCATGAACTAGTCGGTTCTTCAGTTGATCCCGCAGAACATAGAAGCATTGTTGGTGCTCTCTAACACTTCCTACATGACCAGAACTTGAACATGCTGTCAATCTTCTTTGTCAGTTCATGCAACACCCCATGGAGAGTCATTGGTCTAGTGTCAAACGAGTATTGAGGTATATTGCGTGGATTATAACGCTTGGTCTTAGGTGGATATCTCCTCACTTGACTCTCCACATCTGGCTTATCTAGGATCAAATTACATCTGATGGCCTTCTAATAAGTATCATACAATCACAAAATCAAGTGCTGAAGTAGATCATAGGTCGTTGGCCTCTTTAGCTGCTGAACTAACTAAGGTCACCTACATATTAAAAGATATTGGTATCTTGCTAACTTGTCCACTAGTACTCTTCACAGATAACATAAGTGCACTTTATCTCACAGCTAATCCAGTTTTTCATTCTCACACCAAACATATTAAAATGGACTATCATTTCGTGCGAGAAAACATCCTAAGGCTCTCACCAAATCCCAATTTTGATACTTTAGGTCCAAGCTTGGAGTTGTGCAGTTGTCCATCTCCACGAGGGGATGTTACACAATATAATAAAACTTCAAATTTTCTAGCATTCCTTTATTGTTCAGAAAATGTTCATTTATGCCGGTAAACTATACGAAATTGTACCCCGTCGTTAAAAGGTGGACTCAATCCTGCCCTTGGCGTGTATAAGTTATGTCACATATGCCTTTTTTTAATAGACCTCACTAATAAAATATTTATCACCAGATTTTGACATGTGTCACAATCTGGTGCATTCTATCTATACCTTGATTTAAATAATAAACCAACCCGACCTATCACCCTTATTTTATTAAACCGACATGACTCGGTATTCTATTTTAATAAACCCCAATCTTATTTTATTAACCCACTCTCTCACCTCGCTTTCTTCTCCCAAATCCCAATTTCTCTTCAGCTGACCATACCACAAAGCAGTACCTCTAGGGTTTTCTTTTCGGAGACAATTCGAAGGCTGGATGCTTTTACAAGGTATGTTATGTTTCTATCTTATTTTTTTTTTCTATTTGTGGGTCAGAGTTTGTTTGTTTGTATTTATATGTGGGGTTAGGGTTTCTTCACTTATAATGGGGTTGTTGTTTATTGATTTTTTTGGTACTTTATCCTACTAAAGAATAAAATAAAGCGATTAATGTGTTATAATTGTTGATTTTGTTGTCTGGTTGTGGTCCTACATTGAATTCGTTTGTTTTTAGTTTTTTTTACTTGAACTTGTGTATTGCTTCTGGATTTCTACTTACTGTTGTGGACCCTCACTTATCCCTATTTTTATGCATTTGCATGTGATACAAACTGAAGTTGATTGCTAAAGTGGTCATGGTATTTTCACCTGCAATAGTGTATGATCAGAAACATGTGTACACTTTATCTAGTTATGATTCTTGCTTTGTCAACTATAAAAGACTGTGTGAAGAATTTATCAAAAAATTAGGATTTAGCTCAGTCGAGCAACCTTTAGTGACTTGACCTTCGGGGAGGTACTACCTGGTAACTGACGATGATGGTGTGAGGACTCTTTAGTACTTATTCTCTAAAGAGTTCAATGTGATTAAATTTTTTATTGTGGATGAATTTGAAGCTAGGGTGTTTTCTCAAAATATTATTCATCATAAAGAGAAATATTCTGTAGATATTGATGCAGCTTCTGAATATGAAAGTAGTTTGGGTGGTAGTATTTTTGATGATTCAGAAGGTTCTGAATATGATTATTCAGAACTTGAAGCTATTAGTCTAGAAAAAAAGGTTGTAACCGATAGGTTAGAACATTTTAAGGAGTTAGAGTTAGGTATGACATTTAAGGATATTGAAGAAGCTAAAAGGATAGTGAACTTCTATGCATTGACTAATAGAAGAGGGTTGCAGGTGATCAAAACTAATTCAACTAGGGCTAGATATAAGTGTGCTACTACTTGTCCATTTGTATATTATATCTCACAGTTTGGCAATAGTGATAGCGATCAAATAAAGACATGGAAATATTTCCATACATGTGTTCCTTAATTCAAAATCCTAGGACTGATCAGAATACTTTAGCACACCTATTTAAGAGAAAAGTGCAGTATAATCCTCAGTATAGCCTGAAGGAAATGCAATATGATTTAGAGATTAGGTTTGAATTAAAATGTCAATGTATAAGCTTAAAAGGGCCAAGAATTTGGCACTTAAGAAGTTATAAGCCAATTTTGTTGATGACTACAAGAAATTTGAGGCCTATGGACAAGAACTTAGACAATCTAATCCTGGAACTGATGTTATAATTAATATTCTAAAGATGATCTTGAAGAAGGGGAAAGTAAGTTCTTAAGGACATATATATGATTCAATGCATTGAAGAAGGACTGGAAAGATGGCTTGAGACAACTTATTGGGTTGGATCGTAGTTTTCGTAAGGGGACATATAAGGGCCAGTTGCTAGTGGCTATTGGTCAAGATAGCATGAATCATTTTTATCCACTTACACTAGTTGTGGTAGACAAGAAAAATGCTAGCACTTTGAGATGGTTTATTGAGCTTCTGAAGATTTCTTTGGATCTGAATGATGGTCATAGAGTTACTTTCATCTCAGATATGCAAAAGGTATTACTTTCATTTTCTATTTATTTCCCTTTTCTATCCTGTCAAGTTTTCTTTCTCATATTTATGTTTCTTTTGTCAATAGGTTTACTTGATGCTGTGAGGAATGTACTTTTTAATGCTCACGATAGGTTTTGTGTGAGACATATTGAAGCTAATTGGCAGAAAAAATGGAGAAGTGGACAGATGAAGAAAATTTTATGGTAGAGTATTTGGAGAATTTATGAAGAAGATTTCAAAGATCAACTTACCATGTTGGATGAGATATCTGATAATGGCGTTGTTGCTAAAGACCTATTATATTATCCGCCCCAAGCTTGGTGTAGAGCATATTTTGATACTCAGTATAAAAATATGATGGTTGACAATAATTTCACTGAATCATTCAATGCATGGATTCTGAAAGCAATATATATGCCAATTATCAAGATGTTAGAGGAGATATGGAATAGAAGTTATGAATTTGTTGGCTACAAATGAAGATAAAATTAGTAAACGGAATAGTGACTTCAGTCCAACTACTTTGAAGTAGTATAATTACAATACGACAATAACACGTTACTACAAGGTTGAGATTAATTATGACTATGGATATGAAATCAGTGAAGGTAATGATAGACATACATGAATCTTAAAAAATGCAGATTTAGAGTGTGGCAATTATCTGTTATCCCATGCCCCCATACAATCAAGGCTATATTGTATGACAAGGTATGAGCTACAATTATCTTTTACTGAATCATTCTAATGTTATTTAATTACTATCATATTTTTACTTTGGTAGGGTGAGCCACTGTCACAAATTCACTAGTACTATAGCAAAGAAGAATATTCATTGACTTACAAACATAAGCTCCAGCTAGTTAGGGGAAAAATATTTTGGAAAGTAGAATCAGCTCAGACAATAGAACCTCCAGATGTTTCCAATAATGTGGGTAGACCTAGAGTGAAGAGAATCAGGGAACTAGATAAAAAAGGAAGAGGGTTGGGGAGTGGAGTTACTCAAGGAAGGGAGTTGTGATGACATGCAGTAATTGTGATGGGGAAAACCACAATGCTAGGGGCTCCTTCAAGGTAAAGAATTCTGATTTGGCTTCTATGATTTGTCATAACTTCTATAATTCTTTTCGTGACAGGAGAAAACTAATGCACACACTTCAAAATCAAGGGAAAAAAACACCAGAAAGGTGGTTCAAGTCACACCCCAGCTTCAAAATTTACACCTGCATCTGCTGCTTCTGAAGATGAAGGAATGAACTTTGACATTAAACATGTGACACAACACACACAAGAATCCTCTTATGCCACAACTGGTTTATCACAAGGCTATGATCCTGTTATTGGTACTAATGAAGATCCACATCTATGGCCAATGGTTATTGTTGAATCAGAAACAAGGCTTGCAGTTAGAAAGATGAATGTAAGGCCACCAACGGGAACAAGAAGAATTCAATTTTGTGAAGATGTAGATTGAGTAGCAGTGCCATCAAATTTGTTTTACTCACCAATGAAAATTTACCTATAAGTATTTTACCTCTTCATCTTCAGCGTCTTTTCACGTCTTCACTGACTCTTACTCGCCTTGCGGTAACCTTTCTCTACTAGGGATAACTGAATTTCTTACGCGCAAGGGTGACACCTAGTATAACTGGAACACTTGGTTCCTTAAGCTTAACTCTGCTCACAGTGCTTGTTTTAGGGAAGCGTTTTCCTGAATGACCTTTAAAGGTTATTCTTTCGTTGTCCATTCTAACATTGTCGAAACGAGATCTCAGAAATTCCGACGATGCTGGCTATTATCAAATCCTCCAGTGCCTAAATCATGTTTTATTTGTTTTTCTTGTTTAATATCCCATACTAATTTTTATTACTCCGGGGGTCTAACTTAGCCTTCTAGTTATCATGTTGGAGTCACCAACTCATTTCTCGAAATAAAGATATGACTTTATGTCATATACTCTTTTATAGTCTCAAGGCATGTCACCCATTGTCTTTTCCTTTACTTGACTATAGACTCTGTCATCCTGTCATATTATGATTTACCGTTATCACCCTTTTATCACATCTTACTCATAATGCTTCATTTACTCTCTTCTTATTCTCCTGCTAATATCTCTGTCTATTACCTTATTCTGAAAACTTCAATAAAACATCTTTCACTTTTATTTCCGCTTTCTCCATCTCACTGACTCTTCGGGTCGCCTAATATTCTCTTTTTACTAAGGGCGGGAGTCATACTAAGGTAAATAGTTATCCCTTCTAAGATTTCACTACATGTCTTCTGATATATCTGAACGTTCTAGTATTCATATCTGACTGTACTATTCTAGAGTACACCATCTGGTATGCACGATTTAATAGGTCCTCAAATAGGTCCACCTCATTAAGAATTCTCTATCTACTAATGCCCTTACTGTCACGACCCAAACTAACCCCAGTCGTGATGGCGCCTATCGTAGAACTAGGCAAGCGACTCATTTCCAAAACAAACCGATATTGTTATTTCAAAGAAAATTTCAATGTTATTTAACATAAAAACCTTCGTAAAGGAGTTCAAATCAAAATAGAAGTACGGAAGGAAAAGCCCGACATCGGGGTGTCACTAGTCATGAGCATCTACTATAATTTCTCTAATAATATCAAGACTAACTCAGTCTGGAAAATAGCTAAATTCAACTAAAGGAAGATAAGAGGGAGAAGAGCAGGGCTGCGATTGCTAGGCAGCTACCTTGGTATCCCCGGGAAAATCTGCAATCAGAACAGTCAACGACCTCTACCGTGTCCAGCTACACCTGGATCTGCACAAAGGGTGCAAGGAGTAACGTGACTACGCCAACTGAGTAAGTAACAACAATAAATAAATACTGAGCAATAGTGACGAGTAATAAAGTATATAACGTTCATATCAGGAAATCTCAGTAAAATACCACATGCTTTTAAAATTAGGATTTGAATCAAAACATCTCGTTTAAACCCAGTTCCAGTAAAAATCATTTAAATATATTTTTCAAAAGTTTTCAAACAGAGGAAAAATGCAAAGGTGAGCAAAAGAATGAAATCTTAAATAGCCCCTCGGGCAAAACATCACTCATATACAGCCCCTCGGACAAACCTCATAGATACTCGTGCCACTCGAGCATACCCCACAATCACTCTTTCCCACTCGGCCATACCTCACAATCACTCATGCCTCCTGGTCACTTAGCACTCGGCACTCACACTCAGTAGGTACCTACACTCACTGGGGGTGTGTACAGACTCCGGAGAGACTCATTCAGCCCAAGCACTATATCAAGCCAAATCATGGCATAAATCACTCAGGCGTTCTGCATATATCAAACATAATGCGGCATGCAGCCCGATCCTATAAATATGCAGCATGCTGCGGCGTCCAGCCCGATCCCATAAATATCCTCACAAATCAGGCTCTCGGCCTCACTCAGTCATAAACCTCTCAAGCCACTCGGGCTCTCTGGAAAAAAACATGATGCTCAGCCCAAAACAACATTTATATGCATCAAAACAGAGTAATAAACCTGAGTTATGCAATAAACAGGTATAACCATGACTGAGTATAGATTTCCAATCGAAGACAGTGGGAGGATAGTAAGAAAAGGCCCCTAAGGGTCCACACAGCATTGGCACAAGGCCCAAAGCATGACATTCAGGCCAATTTAGAAAATCTTTCTAAAACATACAAGTATCATATAGTTTTAACAAAATAAGCAACTTTACAGTTGCTACGGGACGGACCAAGTCACAATCCCCAACAGTGCACGCCCACACGCCCGTCACCTAGCATGTGTGTCACCTCAAAATAGTAGAATGATACGAAATTCGGAGTTTCATACCCTCAAGACTATATTTACAATCGTTACTTACCTCAAACCGGTCAAATCTCTAATCCGCAATGCTCTTGCCTCCAAATGCTCCAAATCTATTCCCAATCAGTACAATACCATCAATATATGCTAATGGAATAAATTTCACAAGAAAAGCTACAAACATTAAACCAAAAACCGAAATTGGCTCAAACCCGGCCTTCGGGCCCACGTCTCGAAATCTGACAAAATTCACAAACTAGAAAGCTCATTCACTCACGAATCTAAGCATACCAAATTCATCAAAATACGACATCGTTTGGTCCTTCAAAACCTTAAATTATTCTCCAAATATTCCAAGCCCTAACCCCTCATTTTCACTAATTACAAGATTAAACAACAGAAAATCACCATATATACGAGTATTAGGGCTCAAGAAAATTACTTCGCTGATAGCCCTTGAATCACCCTTCAAATATCACTCCAAAAGCTTCAAATACCGACTTGAAAAATGGTGGAAATGAACAAAATTCGCGAAGATTTATATTTATGGTTTCTACCCTGGTCTTTCGCACCTGCGGAAAACTTCACGCTTCTGTGCCACCGCACCTGCGGAAAAATCCATCGTAGGTGCGGAACTCACTTAGGAGCCCATCTTCCGCATCTGCGGCCCAAAACCCCGTGCCTGCAATGGCGCACCTGCGCGTTTCCTCCGCTTCTGCCAAGCCTGCCCAGCATCCCCCTTTCCGTATTTGCGCCCCAGGTTTCGCACCTGTGGGCTCGCAGATGTGACCTCCAACTGGCACCTACGCATCCTACCTAGCCCATCATTGCCCGCACCTGCGAACTCCCCACGCGCACCAGCGGCTTCGCACATGTGACTCCTCCTTCTGCAGGTGTGGAAATAGCAGAAGCAGCATCTCCAGCTTAAAATTCCAACTTCGACAAATCCGTTAACCACCCAGAATCACCCCGAGGCTCTCGGGACCTCAACCAAAAATACCAACAAGTCTTATATCAACATACAAACTTAGTCGAACATTCGTGTCACTCAAAACAACATCCAAACACCAAATTACCCTCGGATTCAAGCCTAAGAACTTCTAAATTTCTAAATTCGGCAACCGATGCCGAAACCAACCAAACCATGTTCGAATGACCTCAAATTTTACACACACATCACAAATGACACTATGAACCTATTCCAACTTCCGAAATTCCGTTTCGACCCCGATATAAAATTTTCCACTACCGACCAAAATTGCCAAATTCTACCACGAACCTCCAAATTTCATTCCGGACGCACTCCTAAGTCCAAAATAACCTAACGGAACTACCAGAACTATCTGAATTCAAATCCAAGATCATTTACATATAGGTTAATATCCGATTGACCTTTCCAACTTAAGTTTCTACTTAAAAGACTAAGTGACTCAATTCACTCTGAAACCACTTCGGTCCTAAACCAGCTAACCCGGTATAACATAATATAGCTGAATAACACAAAAAGAAGTAGAAATAGGAAAAATGGGGCTATAACTCTCAAAACGACCGGCCGGGTCGTTACATCCCCCCTTCTAAAATATTTGTTCGTCCTCGAACGGGTCTAGAAACATACCTAGAGTCTTGAATAGGCATGGATATCTGCTTCGCATCTCCCGCTCAGTCTCCTAAGTGGCCTCCTCCACAGGCTGACCTCTCTGTTTGTAATGACCTAGCCGGTCGTTTCGTGAGTTATAGCCTTATTTCCCCCATTTCTATTTCCTTTACACTCTTAAGCTATATTATGATATACCGGGTTAGTTGGTTCGGGCCCGGAGGGATTTCGGAGTGGAAGGAGACACTTACTCTCTTATTTAGAACCTTAAGTTGGAAAAATCAACCGGATGTTCACCTATGTGTAAATGATCTCGGATTTGAATTCTGATGGATCCATTAGCTCCGTTAGGTGATTTTGGACTTAGGAGTACGTCCGGATTGTGATTTGGAGGTCCGTGGTAGAATTAGGCTTGAATTAGCGAAATTGGAAATTTGGCGATTTCGGTCGGCAGTGAAAAATTTGATATCGGGGTCGGAATGGAATTCCGGAAGTTGGAGTAGGTTTGTACTGTCATTTTTGATGTGTGTGAAAAATGTGAGGTCATTCGGACGTGGTTTGGTTAATTTCGGCATCGGTTGCCGAATTTGAAAATTTAGAAGTTCTTAGGCTTGAATCCGAGGTTAATTTGATGATTTGAGGTTGCTTTGAGTGATTCGAAGGTTCGAAAGTTGGTATGTTGATATATGCCTTGTTGGTATTTTTGGTTGAGGTCCCAAGGGCCTCGGGGTGATTCTGGATGGTTAACGGATGTGTCGAAGTTGGAATGCAGCTGAAGCTGTTGATTTTGCTATTTCCGCACCTGCAGAAGGAGGAGTCCCATGTGCAAGGCTGCAGGCGCGAAGGGAAAGTGCGCAGATACAAAATAAAGGAGGTTGGTCATTTTTCGCAGAAGCGGAGTATGAGCGCGCAGGTGCGCTTTCGCAGGCGCGAGAATTTACTGCGCAGATGCGGAAAAATGTGAGGCCAAGGGTGGAGTGCAGGCGCGAAGGATTTGGCCGCACTTGCGAGCCCGCATATGCAAGGCCTGGAGTGTAGGTGCGGAAGCTGGGGAATTAAGTGGAGTTCGCGGATGTGGTGCCTTGACCGCGGGTGCGGTCTCGTAGGCACCGCAAAAGAGCCCGCAGGTGCGAAAAACCTGGGCAGAAACCTTAAATATAACCCTTCACGAATTTGATTCATTTCCACTATTTTCAAGTCGGTTTTTGGAGCTTTTGGAGTGATTTTGAAGGGTTATTCAAGGGCTATCAGTGAGGTAAGTTGCTTGAGCCCTAATACTCGTATATATTGTGATTTCCCGTTGTTTAATCATGTAATTAGTGAAAATGAGGGTTTAGGGCTTGGAATTCTTTGGAGAATAATTTAAGGATTTGAAAGACCAAACGATGTTGGATTTTGATGAATTTGGTATGGTTAGATTCGTGAATGAATGATATTTCTTGTTCTGTGCATTTTGTTGGATTTCGAGATGTGGACCCGGAGGCTGGGTTCGAGCCAATTTCGGGTTTTGGTCTAATTTTGTAGCTTTTCTTGTGGAATTTATTCCATTAGCGTATATTGATGGTATTGTACTGATTATGAATAGATCTGGAGCATTTGGAGGCTGAGTCCAGAGGCAAGAGCATTACGGGGTAGAGATTTGACCGGTTTGAGGTAAGTAACTATTGTAAATCTAGTAATGAGGGTACGAAACCCTGCATTTTGTATCATTCTACTATTTTTAGTGACACACATGCTAGGTGACGAGCATGTGGGCTTCCACTGTTGGGGATTGTGACTTGGTCCGTCTCGTAGCAACTGTAAAGTTGCATACTTCGTTAAACTATATGATACTTATATGTTTTAGAAAGAGTTTCTGTAAATTGGGCTGAATGCCATGTTTGGGCCCTTAGGAACCTTTTCTTACTATCCTCTCACTGTTTTCGATTGAAATCTATACTCAGTCATGTTTATACTTGTTTACCGCATAACTCAATTTTATGACTCTATGTTGATGCATATAAATGTTTTGGGCCGAATGCCCTGTTTTACTGAAATGCCCGAGTGGCTTGAGAGGTTTATGACTGAGTGAGGCTGAGGCCTGATTTGTGAGGATATTTATGGGATTGGGCTGCACGCTGCAACATGTTGCATATTTATGGATCGGGCTGCACGCCGCATCATGTTTCATATCGGTCGAGGGCCTACTTGTGAGGATGAGTGTAGATCGGGGCTGCCCGCCTGCAACATATTTTATTATTATAGCACGTGAGTTGTCCGTACAAATTATAGCGCTTGGGCTGAAGGATCCCCTCCGGAGTCTGTACATACCCCTAGTGAGCGCAAGTACCTACTGAGTGCGAGTGCCGATTGTTGAGTGACTGGGAGGCATGAGTGATTGTGAGGTATGCCCGAGTGGCAAGAGTGATTGTGAGGTATGCCCGAGTGGCACGAGTGACTGTGAGGTTTGCCCGAGGGGCTGTATATGAGTGATGTTTTGCCCGATAGGCTGTTTATGCTTTCATCATTGTTTCTCACCTTTGCATTTTTCCTCTGTCTGAAAACTGTTGAAAAATATCTTTAAATGATTTTTACTGGAACTGGGTTTAAACGAGATGGTTTGATTCAAATCCTGATTTTAAAAACATGTAGTATTTTACTGAGATTCCCTGATATTAATGTTATATGCTTTATTGCTCGTCACTACTGCTTAGTCATTATTTATTATTGTTACTTATTGAGTTAGCGTACTCACGTTACTCCCTGCACCTTGTGTGCAGATCCAGGTGTAGCTGGACACGGTAGCGGTTGTTGATTGTTCTAATTGCAGATTTTCCCGGGGATAGCAAGGTAGCTGCCTGGCGATCGCAGCTCTGCTCTTCTCCCTCTTATCTTCCTTTAGTTGTATTTAGCTATTTTCCAGGCTGAGTTAGTCTTGATATTGTTAGACAAATTGTAGTAGATGCTCATGACTAGTGACACCTCGATGTTGGGCTTTTTCTTTCGCACTTTTATTTTGATTGGAACTCCTTTATGAAGGTTTTTATGTTAAATAGCATTGAAATTATCTTTGAAATGCAAATATCAATTTGTTTTGGAAATGAGTCGGCTTGCCTAGTCACGATAGGCGCCATCATGACAGGGGTTAGTTTGGGTCGTGATAGATTGGTATAAAAGCCTAGGTTACATAGGTCTCATGAACCATGAGCGGGTTTAGTAGAGTCTTACTGATCGGTACGAAGACGTCTGTACTTATCTTCGAGTGGCTGCAGAACCCTTAGGAAAATTTCACTTTCTTTTATTTTATCGTACAAAATTGATTCAGCTTGAAACATAACTCTTTGAATTCCTTCCAGGCATTCGCTTGTGCACATGAGCGCTCGGTATCAGTTGTGCATCACCGGCTTATGATTCTATGAACGAAGTTCGAGATGTGTATTATGTGTTTTGGTGATGGGTTAGTCTCGAAGACTTGAGGCTAGGTTTAAACCATAGTTTTGGCTCGGTAGCTTCAGTTGTAACCAGTACATTTGGACTCATATGTCCGGTAATGCCCCTACGAGTAGAATTCGTAGCTCGATGAGCGGTGGGATGGCTTTGTGATGAGTATGATGTAACTGCGGGATATGTTAAGACGATTTGAATGTGACGAGAAGTGTTTCCTTGAAATGTAAAGGAAGGTCATTAGGCGCTTTATTTTTGTTTTGATGTGATGTACAGTCTCGAGTGTGAATTTTGAAGGATCGTTCACATTGTTAAATGTTGGGGCAAATTAAATTCTCATGTCTTCTCAATGAGTTTGGACTCAAGAAGAGTAAGTTATTGTGTAGTAGTTGTGGTTGCGAATGAGTATTTTTGATGTTGATGAAGCTTTTGCGAGGAATATTACTTGCTACCCGGTAGGAGGTCGCGTGTGTGATTTTGGATAGAGATTCAGAATGTTCATGAAAGGCTTAATAAAAGACTTCTAGAAGTCGGGCAGGTTAACGATGCGAGACCTTGGTAATTGAGAAGGAGAAATCCTTACGGGTTCTAATTTTATATAATTGCAGCTTAAGGCTAAGTGGGGAAGTATGTTATCGACGAGTTGATTGCACGGTTATGGGTCGTATTAGTTTCGGTTCGGGGTATACCGGTGAATCAGTTATGACTTGCAGAGGTCGATATTGAGGATGACTCGGGTAAAGGAATTTCTGGACACAAGTTGTATTACACTTTATCGTTATAGGAGGACCATAAAATAATTGAGTAATTATTCACAGAGAATGTAGTGTACATGGAGCAGGAATTTGCTCAATTGCGAAGGAGTGTGGGTTACCCTTTATTCCCTTGGGTGTTGGTGTGCTAATGGGGCACATGTCGTTTCGGTCCGTTTGGTCGGTTAATTCAAAAATTGAGTAGAGTGGATGACTCTCGAGAATGGTTCCAATGGATTTAAGATTTATAAATATGGCTAGAAAACTGGGAGTTGCATTGAATGGTGTTGAGACTCGTGGCATCTTATATCATTGTGAATTATGTATTTCAGTATCAAGAAGGTGAAGGAAACAATTTTAGGTTCACATAAAGTCTCTTCAGAGTAAGCATTTTTGGTTGTGGAAACTTTGGGATACATAAAAAGGGAATTTGGCTGCTTATAAGCCTTAGGGTGGCGTGATTCTATGCTAGAGTTCATGGGGTAAGTTTTAGTTAAGGAGTGTAGTGTTCTAACAAGGAAAAAGTAGCAATTTGAAGGCAATTTAGAAAGAACTTGGAGAAACAGGACAACTTGGTAGTAGGTTGGGTTAGCACAATAATGGGTATGATCGGTTCTTTGGGTACTTATGATGTGGCTAGTATCTATAGGTGTTTCGTGGCAATGCTCTCGAATTTGGCAACCTGTTTGGCTTGGTAGAGTTAGAGGAATTCAGTTTAGATAGCTTGGTTATGTGCAAATGGATTCCAAAGTGTTCATGATGGGTTCTACCATGGTTTGAACCGGATATTTTCTACCGATGTACGAAACGTGCTGTATGTTATGATTTCCTCCTAGAAAAAAGCAAGAAAGAGGTTTCTGACTAATAAGGTATGTAATTTGCTAGTGACTCAGAGTTGATAATGGAATTCTTATGCTTGTCACATGATGGCATAATAGATGTGGTGTGTTGTGCGGGAATAGGATTTACATATACAAGGTCACAGCTCAGTTTTGAAGGGAAGGGCATAAATTCTTAGGCAACATGAAAGGTTTCCGATGACTAGGTAAATGATATTACCATCTGGTATAGCTTGATGAAAGTGTACATTTCATAAGAGGCAGTGTGTTTTGATTTATGGGTACTTCGCTGGTATTGCGACACTTTCCTGGTTGATCGACTGCTGATATTTCTCGTGGGATGATTGTGTATGAGAGAGGTGTTAGGAATTCGGGCGGTGGAGGTGGAATCAAATATGGTGATTCATGTGTTCTATGGAATTGGAGATTGGGAGTTCTCATGAGCAGATTGTTTCATAGTTGTGGACTGTGAAGTTGTGGCCGGAGCTAGCCAGATGATAGAAGGAATTATGACTCCGTCATTGTGGACTTTCGGAGGTTGTTTATCTATTGGTGGCTGACCATAGTTGATTTGGGGCGCATTGGTAGGCCCAATTAGGATGTGTATTCTGCACCGAGCCGGATTGATTGGCTCCATACTACTATTATTGAAGGATGTGCCATTCTGTTAATGTGAAGCTTATTCGTGTTCTGAAATGATCTGTGAGTTACTCTTCTATGCTACAAGGAGTTGTGATTCATTGGTTATATGCACATATGGTGCGGTTCTATTATGGCTTAATAGTGGAAATTAAGCGAGAATAGTATTGGATATTGCTTGGTTGATGACGTATTGGTTATGTTCTTTCGGGTTTTATGTGGCATAGTGTCGTTTGCTTCTCCATAGTTATGGTAATGCACTTTGGGTGTTTTATGTCAAATTGTGCATGGTTATTGATTTTAGCAAGGCGGCTTGCGGTGTTTCATATGGACCAGTATTTGGATAGGGTAGCATATTGCAGCAGAGTTATGTAGCAATATGATCCCTCGTGTAAGATTCGTGTGTTATGGTTCTACAGTGTGTGATGGGTTGTTAGCATTGCGTCAGGGTGGTACTCGTCGAGCTTGCGGAACGATTCTCCTGTTTAGGTCATTGTTACGATTGGGTACATTTGGAATGTTGCTATATGGTGCAGGGATTGCACGAGTTGTCGCTTTAGATTGTATTGATGTGTCATGTCACTAGAGTGGTCGTGTTGGATGAGACAGGTTCATTGGGCCTAGAATGGATGCTATCAGATTTGATTGTGGTATAATTGGGAGGATAATATCGGAAGTCAGCTTTGAAATTGGCTATAGTTCTTGTAGAAGGAACGGGAGCTCAATGACCTGTTAGTCTAATGAATGGTTATGAATTCAGTATGTTTCTTTCATCATCGGCAATGTATGAAGGTTTTAGAATGAAGTTTTGTCTGATATGAGGTTTATTACTAGCACTAGTTGATTTGAGTCGATATTGTGATTTGAAATCATTGCTTCGAGCATTCGAGCTATGCGGTATTTGAATTTGATTATTTGAGTTATGGTTACGGCTTTTGGTACAGCTTGTTCATACTTATACCGTATGTAGATGCGAACTTCTAATCTTAAAAGAAATTTCGGATGTCGGAAATTTGATTCGAAGGCTTATGGGCTAGGTTGAATTGAGGAATTTCAATTATCTTGTGCTATCAGACCTGTATGGGATAGGGTGATGTGGGATCACCCTCGGGTATGTGCATGGGAAAGTTACACAGCCATTTCTGGGATTTTGGAACAACTCTCGGCACGTTCGAAGACGAACGTATGTTTAAATAGGGGAGGATGTAACGACCCGGCCGGTCATTTCAGGAGTTATAGCCCAGTTTCCCCCATTTCTATTTCCTTTACGCTATTAAGCTATATTACGATATACCGGGTTAGTTGGTTCGGGCTCAGAGTGGTTTCAGAGTGGAAGGAGGCACTTAGTCTCTTATTTAGAACCTTAAGTTGGAAAAGTCAACCGGATGTTGACCTATGTGTAAACAATCTCGCATTTGAATTCTGATGGTTCCGTTAGTTCCGTTAGGTGATTTTGGACTTAGATGTGTGCCTGGAATGTGATTTGGAGGTCCGTGGTAGAATTAAGCTTGAATTGGCAAAATTGGAAATTTGATTTAGGTCGGCAATGGAAAATCGGGGTCAGAATGGAATTCCGGAAGTTGGAGTAGGTTCGTAGTGTCATTTGTGATGTGTGTGCAAAATTTGAGGTCATTCGGACGTGGTTTGGTTAGTTTCGGCATCAGTTGCCGAATTTGGAAATTTAGAATTTCTTAGGCTTGAATCCGAGGGTAATTTGATGATTGGATGTTGTTTTGAGTGATTCGAAGGTTCGACTAAGTTGGTATGTTGATATATGACATGTTGGTACTTTTGGTGGAGGTCCTGAGGGTCTCGGGGTGATTCCGGGTGGTTAACAGATATGTCGAAGTTGGAATGTAGCTGAAGCTTCTTCTTCTGCTATTTCCGCACCTGCGGAAGGGGGAGTCGCATGTGCGATGCCGCAGGCGCGGAGTGAAAGTGCGCAGATGCGAAGGAAAGTAGGTTGGTCAGATTTACAAAAGTGGAGTATGAGCACGCAAGTGTGCTTTCGCAGGCGGGAGCATTTGCTGCTCAGATGCAGAGAAATGTGAGGCCAAGGCTGGAGCGCAGGCGCGAAGGATTTGGCCGAACCTGCGAGCCTGCATGTGCGAGGCCTGGAGCGCAGATGCGGAAGCTAGGGAATTAAGTGGAGTTCGCGGATGCGGAGACTTGACCGCAGGTGCGGTCCCGCAGGCACAGAAAAAGAGCCCGCATGTGTGAAAAACCTGGGCAGAAACCTTAAATAGAACCCTTCGCGTATTTGGTTCATTTCCACCATTTGCAAGTCGGTGTTTGGAGCTTTTGGAGTGATTTTTGAAGGGTGATTCATGGGCTATCAGTGAGGTAATTTCCTTAAGCCCTAATACTCGCATATATGGTGATTTTACGTTGTTTAATATGTAATTAGTGAAAATGAGGTGTTAGGGCTTGGAATTGTTTGGAGAGTAATTTAAGGATTTGAAGTACCAAACGATATAGGATTTTGATGAATTTGGTATGGTTAGATTCGTGAGTGAATGAGCTTTCTAGTTCTGTGAATTTTTTCATATAATGAGATGTGGGCCCGGTGGCCGGTTTGGAGCCAATTTCGGGTTTTGGTCTAATTTTGTAGCTTTTCTTGTGGAATTCATTCCATTATCATATATTGATGGTATTGTACTGATTGTGAATAGATTTGAAGCATTTGGAGGCCGAGTCTAGAGGCAAGAGCATTGCGGGGTAGAGATTTGACCGGTTTGAGGTAAGTAACGATTGTAAATCTAGTCTTGAGGGTACGAAACCGCAGATTTTGTATCATTCTACTTTTTTTAGTGACGCACATGCTAGGTGACGGGCGTGTGGGCATACACTGTTGGGGATTGTGACTTGGCCCATCCCGTACAACTGTAAAGTTGCATACTTCGTTGAAACTATATGATACTTATATGTTTTAGAAATAGTTTCTGTAAATTGGGCTGAATGCCATGTTTGGGCCTTGTGCCAATATTGTTTGGACCCTTAGGGGCCTTTTCTTACTATCCTCTCACTGTTTTCGATTGAAATCTATAATCAGTCATGTTTATACTTGTTTACCGTATAACTCAGTTTTATGACTCTATTTTGCTGCATATAAATGTTTTGGGCCGAATGCCCTGTTTTACTGAAATGCCCGAGTGGCTTGAGAGGTTTATAACTGAGTGAGGCCGAGGGCCTGATTTGTAAGGATATTTATGGGATCGGGCTGCACGCCGCATCATGTTGCATATTTATGGATCGGGCTGCATGGCGCAGCGTATTTGATATCGGTCGAGGGCCTGCTTGTGAGGATGAGTGTGGATCGAGGCTGCTCGCCTGCAGCATACTTTATTATTATAGCACGTGAGTTGTCCATGCAGATTATAGCGCTTGGGCTGTAGGAGCCCCTCCGGAGTCTGTACACACCCCCAATG
>AWOL01S0054515.1:0-13048 GCA_000715115.1 Nicotiana otophora | reverse complement strand
GTATGGATTGATGAATCCTGTAAGTAGGAATGCTACAAACAAAACTTTGCAGTATATTCATGATTTGAACAAAAGATACGAACGTGATGAGGTTATGTATAAACGAGAAATTGCAGCATTGAAGGAGAAACTAAAAGAGGTGGAAGAAGAAAAAAATAAGTTATTGGATCAATTTGAGTGGTTGAAGAAGAGAATAGTTAAGTAAACAAACCAATGTATGTGTTGAGTGTTGTATTTTATCTTTATGCTTTCCATGTCATGTATTTTCATTATGTGTGCCGAATTTAAATTATGTTAAGTTGTTCTGTTTGTGTTTGTGTTGCAGTATTAAAATAACGAAAAACCCAAAAAATATATACATAATGCGCATATAACGAAAATAATAAAAAATGTTGCTATTATTTACATAAAATAATATTTACATCAAATACAAAAAAAAAGGGAAAGAAAATCAATGTGTTCCACAACCTGTGTGCTTCAATGCATCCGCTGGCCTGAGGCGCATCCCATCCTGCCCGGCTACGCTATCAGGAGTTTGGGCATGGTACGAGGTTCCTATTTTGTGTGTGACCCTATACTTGGACAGCAGTGCAGCAAACTGCTTATTCACAAAGTGTGACCCATTGTCACTGATAATCACTTGAGGTGTCCCAAAACAGGTAAAGATGTTTTCTGCAAGAACTCACACACCACCCGAGCATCATTGGTCCTAGTAGGGATTGCTTCGACCCATTTAGAGATGTAGTCAACAGCTACTAGGATATACTCATGAGAATGCGACATTGGGAACGGACCCATGAAGTCAATGCCTCAAACGTCAAAAATTTCACATACCATAATAGAGTTGAGCGACATTTCATCCCTCTTGCTAATATTACCTACTCTCTGACACTTGTCACATGTAGCTACTTATGCCCTTACATCTTTGTACAAAGTAGGCCAAAAGAAACCAGCTTCCATGACCTTTGATGCTGTGAAATTTCCACAATATCGACAGGGAACAAAAAACTTGTCCACCCCCATATCCACCACAATAAAATCGACAGGGAACACAAACTTGTCCACCCCCACTAGAATATCTTTGATGATTCCTTCAGGTAGAAGGGTGGTCTGGTCGGCCAGTTGTAGGGACACTGGTATTGATTTGATCACTCCAAGTTCACCTTCCAGTTTCCTGAATACAGACTGAGGCATTAGATTTATAGGCGCACCTGAATCATATAGGGCCTTGTCAAAATTTTCACTCCCCAACGAGCATGGTATGGTGAAGCTTCCTGGGTCCCCACACTTTTGGGGAATTGTGTTCTGCAATATAGCACTGTAGTGGGCATTCAGCTTGACCACTATTGTCTTCTCTAATTTTCTCTTGCTAGAGATAATTTCCTTCAAGAACTTTGCATAAGCGGGCATCTGAGTGAGTACCTCTATGAAAGGGATATTCACATAAAGTTATTTGAGCATCTCCAAGAATCGCCCAAAACACTTGTCAAGTTTCTCTCGCTTCATCTTTTGAGGGAACGGTAGAGCTGGCATATGTCTACTTTCTTCAATTATTTTCTGTACCCCACTATTCTGGATCTTTTGCTTTTCATTCTTTTCCTCTGCTAGTGTCTCAGTCTGCTTGTTGACCACTTCCGATTTAGCCTTCACAATTGGGTCAGTCAATACTTTTTTTCTTCTCAGAGATACAACATTGATTGTTTTCTTCGGGTTCTTTTCAGTGTCGGATGGGAGAGTCCCAAAAGCCCTCTCAGACAACAAATTTGCAATCTGTCCCATTTGCCTTTCTAAGTTCCGGATAGTCGTTATCTGAGTGTCAAATTTTTTATCTGTTTTGTTAATGAATGCCTTCATGAGATCTTCCATATTTGACTGATTTGGCTATGGTGGCTGGTATTGTTACCTCTGTTGGTTCTGAAAACTTGATGGTCCCTGAACCTGGGGTTTGACATTATTTTGCTACCATGAGTTCAAGCTCCCATTAGATGAATTCCATGAAAAACCTAGATGTCTTTGACCCATAGCATTAAAGTTGTTTCCACCTTGGTAGTTTCCTCTATTAAAACTTCCCACAACATTGACCTCATCAGCTGTAGCTTGACACTGGTGTCTAGGGTGTCCCATCCTATATGTGGTTGAGTTTGCACCTGGACTTAGTCAATTGCTTGATGTCCTTAGCCATTGCTGCAATTTGGGCCTGCATTACTACATATGATTCTACTTGGTGCACCCATGTTGATTTTCTCCGATCCCCTTGGTCTGTGGACCATTGATCTGCATCTTTAGATAAATCGTCTCAAAAGTCCTGAAGTTGCATCCATTGATCCATTCCGTTGTGAGGGCACTTTCGTAGTAGCTCCTTAAATCTTTCCCATGCTTCGAATATTGTTTCTCCTTCGCTTTGGATGAAACTGTGAATCTCCTTCCTCATCCCTTCCATCTTAGCAGCCGAGAAATATTTTTCCAGAAACTTGGTAGTCATCTCCTCCCACGTACGGATTGACCCTGTAGGCAAACTTCCCAGCCACTGCTTTGCATCACCCTTCAGCAAGAATGGGAATACTATGAGATATGTAGCTTCATGTGATGCTCCATTGTAGCAGAACCTGTTCATAATTTCATCAAAGTCTATCAGATGTTGTTGGGATCTTCATTGGGTTTGCTTCTGAAAATGCAATTAATCTGAATAATCTAGATGACTCCCTGTTTGAGTTCAAAATTGTTGGCATCGATGGGTGGGGGACTCACACTAGACTATTGTTGGTTGTACACCGGTCTAGCATAATCTCCCAGTGATCTCCCGGGCCTAGGGCCTGCATTTTCAAAGGCATCCTCGATAATTTGGTTGGGATTGAGTCTTCGATCTCCATCAACCGTTTCATCAACAATTCTGTGGGTAGCTTCAGCCGCTAACCGTGCTTCCTGTTGCTGATTTGGCTCTCTGGCAGCTAGGTCTACTATCTCTTCATTGTTCACGATTTTATCCTGAGTTGAAGGATGACCCAACAACAATCCACTCGTTCCTTTCTCTCTTTTCAACTGCCTCAGGTGTTTGTCTAACCCTGGGTCGTATGGCACCAAGTCTTTTGAAGAGGATCGAGTCATACACCACTGAATTTAACCTGTTGCCTGCACACAGATAAGAAGAGTGTAAAAAAAGAAAGTAAAACAAAGTAATTCCTGAATTTGAACTGAAAACTAATTGAAACATTATTAATCGCCAATCCCCGCCAACGATGCCAAAATTTGACGAGCACAAAACCGCCGTATAAACTTAGGCTCACTAGTCAAAGATAGTATAATATCAAATCGTCTCCACATGGATTTGTTTCAATAATGTTCTATTAATTCTTCAGCTTAACACTATCCTGGATAATCAACCTTTTGATTTATGCTATTATTGACTACAAATAAACTAAGATTATCAGCTGTAAGAAACCGATGATACCCGAATGATTAGTAATAACAAAGGAATATTAATGATAGAGGCAAGGGTGATGATAAGATATGTGATCGACTATTGTTCCGGGTAACTCTATTCTAAATTCAATCTTAGCTTCTATTGATTCTTTTGACTTCAACAGATGATAAGGCTACTTCAGGTATTTCAATTCTTCTTCCGAATAAATTTTTATTCCTTTCGCTAACCCAATAATAGGCCCTATGAATGTATGCACAAAAATAGTGAATGAATGATCCTCCGGAGAATACCTCTTGATTATTCTCTTGAACTCGGTAAATCAATACCTGCTTAAGCTCTTTCGATTACCTAGAAGAGGCGTAAAATCAACCCAATTAAGATGGTACAAAGCAAATAGCAGCAATAAACCTTGCAATTCAATTAAAGTAACTCATTCAGTAAGGTTGAGCAATTAACATAGAGTAAAACCCAAAGAAATAATCAATTCACAACATCCGTCAATACACCTGAGGAGAATTACTCCATAACGAAGAAAGTATTCAAAATAAGAGTATTAGAAGAACAAGAAGACATTACAATTCCCAAATTCAACCAAACTTTTATATTGAGTAAATTGAATCAAGTATCTCGCTTTCCCGTTGCTTCTGTGCTTCTTCTCCCTCCAAAATTTCCTAAAATCCAAGATATCCTCTTTTTAGAAGATCTGGGCTTCATATAGGTCAAGGAAAGTCGCCCTCGAAATTACAATTTTAGCCCTGCAAAATATTCTCTCGGAAGGAAGTGAGCGGCCGCGCATCTGGCCGCGCACATTGGACAATTTCTGCTTGACTTGCGCGGCCCAGTGCGCGACCGTGCACTGGGAAATTTTCTGCTCTCTTTTTCATTCTTCTTTTTAAGTCATCTTTCGGCTAACCTAGCCTCCTCCGTCCCNATTAGAAGAACAAGAAGACATTACAATTCCCAAATTCAACCAAACTTTCATATTGAGTGAATTGAATCAAGTATCTCGCTTTCCCGTTGCTTCTGTGCTTCTTCTCCCTCCAAAGTTTCCTAAAATCCAAGATATCCTCTTTTTAGAAGATCTGGGCTTCATATAGGTCAAGGAAAGTCGCCCTCGGAATTATAATTTTAGCCCTGCGAAATATTCTCTCGGAAGGACGTGAGCGGCCGCGCATCTGGCCGCGCACATTGGACAATTTCTGCTTGACTTGCGCAGCCCAGTGCGCGACCGTGCACTGGGAAATTTTCTGCTCTCTTTTTCATTCTTCTTTTTAAGTGCGCGAACCTCCTTTGATCCTCGAACGAACTCCCAATTTAATCCATAAGCTTTTACTTGGCCTTCAACGCTCCATATTAGCTAAAAACGCTCCCTAACCTCATTGTAGCCCGAAATTACTCCTGCAAAGCATAAAGCACTCAGTCAGAGCAATTTACTACCATTTAACACTGAAACATCAGTAAAGTGTAGCGAATTAGAGTGTAAATAGTGACCAAAATACATAGTTATAGCCTACCATCAGCCAGTTCCGAAGAAAGATGGGAAAGTTAAAGTATGTGTTGATTACCGAGACTTGAACAGGGCAAGTCCCAAAGATGATTTCCCGTTGCCCAACATACACATACTGATTGACAATTGTTCCAAGCATGAGCTCTAATCCTTCGTAGATTGCTTCGCAGGATACCATCAGATCTGGATCGATGAAGAGGATGCCGAAAAGATAGCCTTCATCACACTATGGGGAATATACTGTTACAAAATGATGTTGTTTGGTTTGAAGAACGCTGGATCCACCTACATGAGAGCCATGACAACCATCTTCCATGATATGATACATAAGGAAATAGAGGTGTACGTGGATGACATTATAATAAAATATAAAAGGAGTTCAGATCATATGGTAGACTTAAAGAAATTTTTCGACCAGCTTCGAAAATACAATTTGAAGTTGAATCCTGCAAAATGTGCCTTCGGAGACCCTGTTGGAAAGTTATTAGGATTCATCGTGAGTTGCCGAGGGATTGAGTTAGACCCATCAAAAGTCAAAGCTATCCAGGGCTTGCCACCTCCAATGAATAAGAAAGAGGTGATAAGTATTTTAGGGCACCTCAATTACATCAGCCACTTCATAGCACAATCAACCGTGATATGTGAGCAAATCTTCAGAATGCTAAGGAAGGATGCTGCAACAAGTTGGATTTAAGAATGCCAGAAGGCTTTCGACAAAATCAAGGAGTATTTGTCTAAACCGCACGTTCTGGTTGTAACGACCTGACTTGTCATTTTGAACATTAACGCTCCTTTCAATTATTTAAGTCTTGAGTAGCTTCATATGATGTATTATGACCAAGTTTGAGTTTGTTTTTGTATTCGACCTTGGAACGAAGTTTTGATGATTTTGTTAGGTCTGGATGGTGATTTTGGACTCGGGCGTATGTCCAGAATTTAATTTAGATATTTCTAGGATGTTTTGACGTCGTTTATTCAAGTATAAGTGGTCTAAAATTAATCAAATGATCTCCAAATTCAGTTTTGATTAAAGCATTAGATTCGTATGGAAATTACAGAGCCATAGCCAAAAGAATCGTCGAATTCAGACATCGTATGAGTGAGTTATGCCCATTTTCGAGCGAAATAGAAATGATTTCCCATCGCCAGTGCCTAGGGTAGTGTGGGGCACTATCCCTGGCATCGGGAATCTTGATGTTATGGAACTAGTGCCACAGGCAGCTCCCCACGCCACATGTGGTGCCCAAAACATTATATACTCATTTCAGGGTTCATTTTCCCCCATTTCTCTTGGCTGAACTTTGGGGTTTTCCTCCACTCTCTCAAGACCTCCAACTCCCTCCATCTTCAAGGTGAGTAATCCCTACTAATTTGGTGTTTCATTCCATCAATTCCACCCTTAAACTAACTCAATCCTCCATAAAATACATAGACTTGCAAGAAATTTCTTCAAGAACTCAAATGAGGGTTTTGCAAGATTTCTTCCAAAAGGTAATTCTGCACCCTTAGACTTACATGCATGGATATATTATGGGAATATAAGTATGAATTAAGTATTGGAACTTATAGTATGGTGATTGGAAGCCAAAAGTTTCCAATTTAAATGCATAACCATTATAGAGATTGAAAGGTGATTATTTGATGGAATTTTGTTGGTTGGGTATGGATGGATGGTCATGTATGTGATGTTGGAAGTTATGAATTGTTTAAGAATGATGGTGGGATAAATTATTGGTAAATGATAGTAGTTGTATGAACTATTTCTATGGTTAAGAGGTGTAGAGATTCATGCCTACTAGGTGTTTGATAAAATGCCTAAATGGCCTAAATTATGGAATTTGTTACTAATATTGGTCCCATTGGATGTTGTTATTGTAGATTGAAGTTGCTTAGTGTAGTGGATCATTGTAATATCGTTAAGGGACGAATTTGAGGTATGTTGGCTAAACTATTCCTTTAAAAATTGAATCCCACACTATTCTTATAAGTTTCAAGTTGTTCACCACGATTCGATTATTCCGAATAAGCTTTGTGACAAGAGATATATGTTCCGTACGTGTTCCAAATGTCATTGTTGTGTTGTGTTACTATTGTGAGAACGTGTTCAAAGTATGGATTGCATATCAAATGTTATAACTTCAAGTCGTGTTTCAAATGAAAACTATGATGTTACATTGTGTAGAGATTGTGATTGGGATTACACCTCCACCCGCATATACTGGGGTGAGGCGAAAAGGCCTTTTTGTGTAGAGTCTTGGTATTGTGGAATACACCTCCACCCGTATATACTGGGGTGAGACGGCAAGGCCGCTTTGTGTAGAGTCTTGGTATTATGGAATACACCTCCACCCGCGTACATTGGGGTAAGGCGGCGGGGCCGTTTTGTGCAAAGTTCTGGTATTGTGATTGCACCTCCACCCGCATGAATTGGGATGAGATGGTAAAGATGCTCTTTGTAAAGGTAGTTTTAGAGAATCCCCGACTGGAAATGTATAAATGTTATTGGAAGTTCTTAACAAATCTGTTTAACTTTTATGGCTATCTAAGCCCTATGATTGTTACCATAATTCATCATATTCATGTTGTATTTTCAAATTCTTGAATAGATGTTTTGGTTTTCATGCTAGTACTATTCGACATGCACTAACATCCTTTTTTGCCGTAGGCGCTGCATATTTAATGGATGTAGGTGGTTCCACAGCAGGAGACATTGATCAGTGATAGTGGTACACCCTCTTCCCAGCTGACTTGGTGGGCTCCACTTCATTTCGGGGTCATGTATCTTTTGTTCCTTGGGTATTGCGTTTGAGGTATATCCGAGGCCTTGTTGTCGGCATTATCATAGTACTCCTATGCATCTATTAGAGGCTCCATAGACATAGTGTGGGTTGTATGTTGGTGTTGGGGAAGTCAAACAATGCTATGTTGTGTTTGAATTACATGTTCTACTTCAGACCATGAAACACATGTGTGTAATTTGAGACCTTAAAGTGAAGTAACTAATGGTAATGAATGGGTATTGCATACATGGTCTCATTATCGTATAATTAATGAAAATATGTATTCTATGTAGTTATAAGTGAGTTTGGGTAGAAGGTATCTAACATGCTTGCTTGACCGGGTTCACTCGGTTGAGAGCCGGTCGCATTCCCTGAGTTCGGGGAGTGACACTGGTCCCACTAGAACTGGGGAGGCCTCTGTTGATTTATTTGTCCATGTTAGATGGGGCTTTTAGTTGCATTTTGGGACAACATGATGAAACTAGAAGAAAGCAACATGCAATATATTATCTAAGCAATAAGTTCACGCCTTATGAGGCCCGATACTCTTTATTGGAATGCACCTGCTGTGCTTTGACATGGGTAGCCCAGAAGTTGAAGACATTATTTCTGTGCATACACTATATATCTCATATCAAAGATGGATCCGCTAAAATACATCTTTCATAAACCCATGCCTGCGGATAAGCTAGCAAAGTGGAAAATATTACTGAGTGAGTTCGACATCGTCTACGTAACTCAGAATGCCGTCAAAGGGAAAACATTGGCAGATAATCCCGTAGATGGAGAATATGAACCATTGAAAACGTATTTTCCCAACGAGGAGGTGTCATTCGTAGGAGAAGATATCACTGAGGCATATGATGGTTGGAGGATGTTCTTCGATGGAGCAGCAAACTTCAAAGGAGTAGTCATCGGAGTTGTCTTAGTATCAGAAACCAGTCAACACTATCCGGTATCCACAAAACTCTTGTTTCCATGCACCAACAACATGGTAGAATATAAGGCCTGCATCCTGGGACTCAGATTGGCCATTAACATGAATGTCCAGGAACGGCTGGTAATCGAAGATTCAGATCTTTTAGTGCACCAAGTTCTAGGGGAATGGGCTATGAAGAACACCAAAATATTGCCATATTTGCACTGTGGACAAGAGCTAATCAAGAGGTTCACAAAGATAGAATTCAAACATGTTCCAAGGATTCAGAATGAGTTTGCAGATGCATTAGCCACTTTATCTTCCATCATACAACATCCGGATAAGAATTTCATCGATCCTATCCCAATAGGAATTCACAAATAACCAGCTTATTGTGCTCATGTTGAAGATGAGATTGATGGAAACCCGTGGTTCCACGACATCAATAAATACTTGGAAAAAAGAGAATACCAAGAGAACGCTACCCACACTCAGAAGCGCACGCTTCGCAGATTAGCTAACCATTTCTTTCAAAGTGGAGGAATTCTATATAGAAGGACTCCTGACCTGGGATTACTGCGGTGTGTTGATGCCAAGGAGGCATCCAGATTGCTCGAGGAAAAACATGCCGGAACCTGCGAACCCCACATAAATGGTTTTGTTTTGGCCAAGAAGATACTAAGAGCAGGATATTTCTGGATGACTATAGAAACATACTGTATCAAGTACGTTCAAAAGTTTTACCAATGCCAGATACATGCTGACACGATACAAGTACCATCCAACGAACTTAATGCAACAAGTTCACCTTGGCCTTTCTCCGCTTGGGGTATGGATGTCATCGGACCAGTCGAACCTGCTGCTTCAAACGAACATAGGTTCATTCTGTTGGCCATAGACTACTTCACAAAATGGGTTGAAGCCGCATCATATAAAGCGGTAAAGAGGTTGTAGCAGACTTTGTTCGAGACCGTATCGTTTGTCGATTTGGGGTAGCAGAGTCAATTATTACTAACAATGCCGCCAATCTCAACAGCGATTTGATGAAAACCATGTGTGAAACATTCAAGATCAAACACCGAAACTCTACATCATACATACTGCAAATGAACAGAGCTGTAGAAGCCGCCAACAAGAACATCAAGAAGATATTGAGGAAAATGGTAGACAATTACAAACAATGGAACGAGAAGCTACCATTTGCTTTACTTGGGTATCGTACCACAATTCGTACATCAACTGGGGCAACTCCCTATCTACTGGTTTATGGTACTGAAGTCGTTATTCCCGCCGAAGTAGAAATTCTTTCTTTAAGAATCATACAAAAAGATGAGCTCAGCGATGCAGAATGGGTACGAAGCCAGTATGACCAACTAGCTCTCATTGATTGGAAAAGAATGAACGCAGTATGTCATGGTCAACTCTACCAGAATAGAATGGCAAGAGCTTTTAACAAAAAGGTCAGGACGAGGCAATTCACGTCAGGGCAGTTGGTGCTAAAGCGTATCTTTCCACATCAAGATGAGGCAAAGGGGAAATTCTCACCCAACTGGTAGGGACCTTACATGGTTCACCGGGTATTGACAGGAGGAGCACTTATACTTGCAGAGATGGATGGAGAGATTTGGCCAAAACCTATCAATTCAAACGCAGTTAAGAGATACTATGTTTAAGATTTTGTTTGCTCTTTTCATCTGATGTAACTGAACTACGCTTGACCTGATTTCCATTTAAGAGAGGATACGTAGGCAACCATGTGGGTTCGTTCACATCATAATAAAATCTTCATTTCCCCTATGGTCAGAAACTGGGGCAAGATCTCGAGTTTGCCCGATCTCGTCACGTTTGGAACCGCCAAGGAATGTATTTCTGGAAGTAGGCATTTAAACTGGGGCAGAATTTTGAGGAGGACCCTCAAAATTTCAAAGCAAGGAGGTTGCAACATCTCCAAATACGTCACAGTCACCTGTTCATCTAAATATTTCAAACAACTACATTTTTGAAAATAATTTGTCAAATACATGCATGTTTTTCAAAAATTTGTTTCTATGGCAGCCAGATGTTACCCAAGGTAACTCAAGCAGGGCCTCAAGGCAAAAGGCAAAGCAAGGAAATCGAGAGCACGAACCAACCATTCCGCCACAAAACTCACAATTTTTCTTTGGATGCAGGCACAATGAACATAACAGGAACACCCACAAATATATACACACAACAAGATCGCTATATTCACAAACAACAAGAATTGCCAAACACAAACACATCAAGCTAAGAAATGCTTTATCCTATCACACTCAGTCATTGCTTTATCTCACATAGGTCTAAGCGCTGCCCTCATCATTGCATAAGGCTAAGCACTGCCTTCCTTTACATGAGAATAAACAATGTCTCCATTCATTGTATGAGGCTAAGCATTGCCTCCATTATTGCATAAGGCTAAGCACTGCCTTTCTTTGCATGAGACTAAACACTGTCTCCATTCCTTGCACGAGGCTAAGAATTGCCTCCACATTGCATAAGGCTAAGCACTGCCTTTCTTTGCATGAGACTAAACACTGTCTCCATTCCTTGCATGAGGCTAAGCATTACCTCCACATTGCATAAGACTAAGCACTTCCTTTCTTTGCATGAGACTAAACATTGTCTCCATTCCTTGCATGAGGATAAGCATTGACTCTACATTGCATAAGGCTAAGCATTGCCTTTCCTTGCCAGAGACTAAACACTGTCTCCTTTCCTTGCACGAGACTAAGCACCGTCTCCTTTCTTCGCATAAGGGTTAAACACTGCCCTCATCTCATATAAGACTAAGCCTTGTCTTGTCTCATCCTTGCACATGACTAAGCATCACCTATTTTCTATATCAAACAATCGATATCGCCACATCTTTGCATTTCATGGGCAGAAACATCGCCGCATTGTCCGAAGACACCATTACATAGCCCGAGGATAAACTGCACATCATCATTCAAAGGCGTCATAGTCTAGAGGCATCATCCTCATAGCCCGAGGACACCATTTCATGGCCTACGAATACCTTATTATACGTTTCATGGCTCAGGACATCATGGTCGAAGGACATCATCCTCATGGTCCGAAGACAACCCTCATGGTCCGAAGGGAATTTGAATCATGTTTAAATTTTCACAATAACCTATATATATTCGCGTGCATCATGTTTTAAGTTTTGCAGGTAACTCAGGAGGTAACTGTTCTGCAAACGGGAGCAATTTTTGCTCCCATTTCCGTTCTCAACGTTCACATCCTTGACTATCTCAAATGTAACCGATGATCAGCAATTGATCACCCTTTGTTCTATAACCGTTCAAATATTTGCCGGATATATCCATAATGTCCAAATTCTCATTCATGACCCCCACCTAAAATAACCGTTACCTACGACACTAGCCTACCCAAAAGAACCTTCCCGAAATATATGACCACTTTTATAACAACTCCATCGGTTTCGTTCGTCGTTGGATCCAGAACTACACACGACCTGATTCCCATAACAACAGGGATATGTAGACAACATAAGAACTAGGGTTCGGCCCCCATTTTTTTTCAAAATACATCATTCCTCACTCAATTCGAACAAAATTGGTCATCATTTTCTTTACCCGATAACTCTTTCATCATTCCCAATTAAAGAGGGGCAGCTGTTGATACCCAATTTTGCCCTCATATATTTTAAATAGTATATATACTTTCAAAATATCATTTTGCATCATTATTTAGTTTACAAGATTTATACAAGTATTTTTATAAATTTCCATAATATTTAGAGCTTTAAAATTAATTTTCTTGCATTTAAATTACTTAAATATTTATTAATTACCCCTTTAATTAGTTTGTGATGATTTAATAACCCAAAATTATTATTTACATCAAAATATATGTTTCAGAATATTTTACTTTATTTTATGTAAGTATATTTGTATTTTTAAGCTATTTACATAATTTTGCAATAATAGCATATATTCATGCATAATTACATTTTTATTACATTATTTATGCCAAAATAGTTTTTTTATATTTTGTAATGTTAAACTATTATTTTCAATCATTTTACTGCATAAGTAATATTTTTATTACTTATAAAATACTTTTTATAAATTATTTTAAACAAATTTTGCATATTTAATTTACAGCCCCAACATAGGGCTAATCTCAGACCAAATTTGGCCCAAATAATTAGCCCAACACCAAGATCCCAAGCCAAACAACCCTCTAATTTGACCCGGTCGGTACCCATTTGAACAACCCGCCCCGCTCCCTGTGATGACCCAAAAGGTCATCTTTAAATTTGATAATTAATTTTGTGTTCTAAGACCTCGAAAGTACTATTTATCAATCCCCGACTTGTGTGCGCAGTCCGTATAATTTTCCGAAAAGTTTTTATATGAAAAATTGATTAAAAT
>AWOL01S0054514.1:43426-57976 GCA_000715115.1 Nicotiana otophora | reverse complement strand
TACGCCAGGTTAGGTGAGGCACGGGGTGCTTGTCTCGCTCCTAGGTTCGGGGCGTGACAGGCATTTATTCGAAGCCCTTGGTAACTCTGACGCACTAAGATTCTGGGTTCTCTCTCTTTGATTGATATTCAGAGTATTGTGGAGTTGGTTCTTTCTTGTTGTCTGTTTTTGTCAACTGATAATTGGTAAGTCTTTTGGATTTAACAATTTTGTTCTTCTGTGTTCACAATTTGCATATTCTTACCTCTGAAATTCGTGACCTAATGTGTTCTGGGCTACTTCTCTCTGTAGACTTGTTAGTTTTTGCACTTGTTTGAACCTCTTTAGCATTTGATTTTAAATAAAGCTGCCAGTTCTGAAATATGTTATTTGAATATGCTTCACCTGAATAATTTATACCCTCTTAAGCTTAATGTGTTGATACCTGAATGTCACTGTTAACTATGATCCGCTCCCATGCTAGTTTTGACACGTTGTCATGTCCTTGTTTGCTGAATCTCATATCCTTTAGTGATTATTTGAACCTTTAGAGAAGCTATCTCAACTTGTGTTTCCTTACCATGTTTGATATTGTTTTGCTTCATGATGTAAATTAACATGTATGTCTTTTGATATTGTGATGGATACTTAACATGATTTGGTCCCTAGGTTCTAATACTTTAAGTTAGTGTTCTGCTTAAACTTGTTTACTATTATGCACCTGTGTATGATAATCTTTGTTAATCCTGCAAACTTGTTTCTCCCTTAACTCTTTCAATATGTGACCGCCTATGTGTTATTTTGCTAAGTGTTTAACTTGCTTTTAAGTCTTACTGAACCTGCTTCTAAGTCTGGTGACCTGTTTGATCAATTGCTTTGTGTTCTCATCCTTGCTATGTCTACTTTAAGCTATAAGTGTATTCCCTCAATTCCTGTCCCTTAACCATTGTCCACTCTCCCTCATTTGTTATCTATGCTATCTTTAAACCTCTAATTCTTAGCCGGCTGAAAGGCAAGACTACCAAGGCTCTTACTACTGACCTCCCTAGCATGAGTACTGATCGGGGTCCATTGAGGCCCTTATGAACTTTGACAAACCAGGGCTTGGCCCTAGTCATTCTCTCAACCTCCAAAACTGCCCCTAATACTCTACCTCATGTCATGTACTGTATATCTATATTGGTTGTTCCAAGTGGTGCAACACTTTTGATGTGGCTCATTGAATTGGTATGGACTCCTCTATGGATCCCTGAGTCATGTATTGAATGTGGCTCTTTGTTGAAGGCCTAGGTATGCTATGTAAGAGATATTGAAGGCCCAGTAAAGCTGGGTATTTAGTTATTTTATTTGGGCCTGTTGTGGGCCTATTGTTACTGTTATGTAACATTGTTACTTTTACTCATTGTTGGGTCTATAATAGTCTTTGTATAAACGATAGGGGTTGTTAGTAAAAGGGAATGGGGTAGATTTTAATATTTACATGCAATGGGTGGATAATATTCCTATAGGACTTGGTAATATGTTTGCTATATGTGTTGTTCGATTAGATGAGGATTGTAGAGATCATGACATTAGGGGAGCACACACACACATCACTTATTTATTATTAATCATGAATGCAAATGCTATTTTTATTGCTACGTGTTTATAGACAGCATGTTTATTGGTAGTAAGCACCCCTTCAACTTGCATGATTACTTTCAAATATACTAGAAACCTGCCTATAGGAATAGATGGATTTTTCTTCAATTCGCTTCAATTATTCACTAGAAATTATGCCTATAGGATTTTTGATCACTTCATTCATTATGATATTGCACTGATCACTAAAAATCAAGTTTATAGGACAAAGTATAAATGAAATGAGTATTAATCATCAATCGTAGAGATCCTGCCTATAGGAAATAATTGCTCGTTAATTGGTTAATGCTAGACCATTCAAACACTTCTTCATGCACGTCGTATGAATAATTTTGGGACTCTTTCCCTAGCAGATTTTGTTGTACCCAACTGCATAAATCACTTAGGCATCGTACACAAAGGATTAGATACTTAAAACTCTCAACAATTAGCTCATGATACCCGCATGATTCTATCTATAAGCTATATCCTGCATCTGAAATCACTTGCATACTTTGATCTCCTAGAAAGCATGTTTATAGGATTCTGCAGATTCCTTATCGGCATATGTGTTTGCATGCATTTGTTGCTTAAGTGTGGAGGTAAACTTGAGCCTTGACTGCCTATATGTGAAGTCCAATGTGTTTTATATATCGCCTAGTTTCATCTTTTGAGCAGCCTAAGTTTAAGTCTAGAACCACCCTAATTAGAGGACCAATACCTCCTGGACCATAGGTATGGGACGGGTAATGCACGTATAGGGTACGACCCATAATTGAATTAGAACACTTTTAGGTAACAATTTTAACATAGTAATCGGGTAGCAGGAGATGATAGTATGTGCCCGCTGAATAATATGAGTAACACCCCATCTTGAGGGAGTTACGAAGTATTATTTATGTTGCACGGGGTGATCTTTTAGGCTAAAAAACTTAGGACCCCTCTCCTCTTTATATGTTGTTATTAGATCTAAATAGTTGTATTAATCATGTTGTAATAAAGTTCTTTGACTTCAGAATTCTCTTGGTTTATTTGATCTCCTATCTTAATCGTAATCCACATAATCGTAAGTTCAGCCGAGACCCACAATTGTGGACCTCGAGGAGTGCCTAACACCTTCTCTTTGAGGTAACTTGAGTCCTTACCCGATCTTTGGTGATGTAGACTAGTCAAATAGAGTTATCTGCATAATAGGTGCCCTAACGCACCTTAAAAACCGTTAGGTGGAAACTCTCATATTTTAATACCCGATCTCGCAAGAGAAAAATGGGTCGCGACACTAGTTTCTACCCAAAAACCCCCAATTTCACCATGAAAACCTTAGATTTTTAGGTTGAAATCTTAGGAAAAGTAGTGAAATATTGAAAGAAATTAGTTTAAGATCGCTTACCAATGATTTGGGGAAGAAATGTTCTTTGGAAAATCGCCTCTTGTGCTTCTAGGTTTGAAAATTTGGGAAATGAATAAAAAATCCCGTCTAAGTCCTATTTCATCAGCTGCAGATGTCGCATTTGCGACCTGGGCTTCGCAAATGCGAAGCCCGCAAATGCGAAGTCCTTCACACCTCTGTTGTCTTCGCAATTGCAAAGAATTGTTCGCAAATGCGAACTCTAGATGAACACAAATGCGACACTTTCGTTGCAAATGCGAAGGATGCCTTTCCCAGACCCACTTTGTAAATACGAAGGTTATTTCGCAAATGCAAAATCTGTGTTGCCCAACTTCTCTTCGCATTTGCAATGAGAAGCCTCGCAAATGAAAAACCCTCAGAGGTCGCAAATACGATGCCTGATATCGCAAATACGAGATAAGAGGCCTGCAATAAGATCGGTTACACCAGCAAATTTCACCAAGTCCAAATTCACTTCGAAGCCTATCCGAAACTCACTCGAGCCCTCGGGGCTCTAAACCAAAAGTGCACACTAGTCTAAACACATCATACAAACTTGCTCGCATGATGAAATCACCAAAATAACACCTAGAACTACGAATTGAACACCAAATCAAGTGAGATTTTTTCAAGAAAGCTTTGAAATTTCTATTTTCACAACTGGACGTCCGAATCACGTCAAACAAACTCCGTTTCTCACCAAATTTCACAGACAAGTCATAAATGTGGTATTGGACCTATGCTGGGTTCCGAAACCAAAATACTGACCCGTTATTCAAAAATTCAAACTTTGGTCAAACATTTCAAATTCAATAAGCCTTTAACTTTCAAATTTGGACAAAGTTCGATATCTCGGGCTAGGGACTTCCGAATTCAAATTCGGGCATACGCCCAAGTCCCAAATCACGGTACGGACCCACCGAAACCGTCAAAACACAAATCCGGGTCCGTTTACCAAAAATTTTGACCAAAGTCAACTCAAATAAAGGTTTTAGGCAAAATTCCTTATTTTTATCAGTGTTTAACATAAAAGCTTTCTGGAAAGACGCCTGGACTGCGCACTCAAATTTAGGAAGGCTAAATCATGATTTTTAAGGCTTCAGATCACATAATTATGTTTCAAAACACGAGATCACCTATCGGATCATCACATTTTAGGAGTTGCTAGTGTATTTGGTTGAGGTCCGAGAGGCCTCGGGTGAGTTTCAGAGGGTTGACAGATCAATTTTTGGACTTTGAACTTTGCTGGAATGTTTTTGATGCACTGTCTCATTTCCTTCTACGTAATCGCGTGAGAAGGTTCGCGATCGCGCAAGCTTAGCTGGGAAGAGGGGAAATTTGCTCTTCGCGATCGTGTGAAGAGGGTTGTCATCGCGTAGCTGTGGGATTTGTGTGATTCGCGAATGCATGGATAAGGTCGCGTTCACATAGAGGAAGTAGAGCAGTAGCAGAGGTCACGCGTTTGTTATTCGCGATTGCATGAAGGGGGTCGCGATCACATAGGTGTGACGGGCATTGCTTCATGATCGCGTGGGAATGCCTGCGTTCGTGTAGACCAATTTGAGGGGCAGATTATTTTGTGCTCCACGATCACATAGAGGAAATGTCTGGGTAGAATGTTTAAGTTCTGCAAATGGGACTTCCATTTTTAGCGATTTGGAGCTCGGGGAGAGGTGAATTTTGGGAGATTTTCAAGGAAAACAACAAGGTAAGTGTTCTTAACTCAATATATTGGTCAAATTACCTGAATCTATTGCTATTTTTAGCATTTAATTGGTGATTTAAGTTGGAAAATTTTGAAAATCCTCTTGGATACATTTGATGATTTGAGAGCCGAATTGTTATCGGAATTTAATAATTTTGGTATGGTTGGACTCGTGGTTGAAAGGGCGTTCATATTTTGTAACTTTTGTTGGGTTCCGAGACATGGGCCCCGGAAGCTATTTTTGAGTGCAATTTTGGATTTTATTGAAAAATTAGTATTTTCATATGGAATTAATTCCTATAATTTGTATTGACTGAATCAAATTAATTGTGACTAGATTCGAGGCATTCAGAGACCTATTTGCGAGGCAAAGGCATAGAAGAGTAATGAATTTCACGGTTTGAGATAAGTAACAGTTCTAAATTTTATCCTAAAGGCATTAAACCCCGGAGTCTATGATATGTGATTGGTTTTGAGGTGACGCACATGCTAGGTGATGGGTGTGTAGGCATGCACTATAGAAATTATGACTTGATAAATTCCATGGAACTATGTGGTTGAATAATATGTTGATATCCATATGTTTTCTACGTATTAGAGAAATCAAACTATAAATCATGTTTAAAATATGTCTTGACACTATAGGGACCCACAAAGGTCGTGTACATATTGAATTATCTGCAAAATTGTTGTTTTGTACTCAGTCATATTTTTACTTGCACATTACATCTCAGTCTTTATTGTTCATTATTGATGCATCATATCATTGTTGTTTGGGCTGCTTATCATGATTTCTGAGAGTCTGAGAGACTGGAGAGGTTGATGACTGAGTGAGGCCGAGGTCCTGATTGTGAGGATATTTATGGTATCTGGCTGTACGCCACATCATGTTTCATTGATTTATGCCATGATTGGCTTGTTAAAGCGTTGGGGCTAAAGGTTCCCCTTCGGAGTCTGTACACACCCCCAGTGAGTGCAGGTACCTTCTGAGTGTGAGTGCCGAGTGTCGCGTGCCGAGAGCTGAGTTATTGAGAGGAATGAGTGACTGTGAGGAAAGAGTGATTGTGAGGTTGGAGTGAATGGGATGACTGAGTGACTATTACTCTGAGAGGATGCATTCATTTCATTATTTTGCACTTCAGCTGTCATATATCACTATTTTTGAAAATTTCTGAGAGATATTATCTTCTATTTCAGTTGAACTGGACATGAAATTACTGTTTGGGTCTTAAATGTTGAACTTGAAAGCATGCCTACCTTATTATGTTAGAAAATACTGTAATTGGACTTAGCTGTGAAGCTCGTCACTACTTTCAGTTCTTTATTTAGTATTGTTACTTACTAAGTTGGTTGTACTCATACTACACCTTGCACTTCGTGTGCAGATCCAGGTATTCCCGGAAATAGTAGGTGTTGAGTTTTTTGCACAGTTGATTTTTTGGAGATTCTGAGGTAGGTGCCAGTGTTTTGCAGACCTTGTCTCTCATTCTCTATCTTCTTGCTTATTGTATTTAGTCTCAGACTTTTATAGATCGTGTTTTCCGAACTTGTGACGTATATATGCTCATGTACTCTGTGACACACCGATAGTTGGGAAATTCCACGTTGAGTTTGGGTTATTATCCTTGTTTATGAGAATCTTTGTTATTTAAAATCCTTTAATTCATTTTCCTATTAAAAGTGTTGGTATTATTCTGTAATGTCGGCTTGCCTACTACCACGATAGGCGCCACCATGACATGTTAGGATTTTGGGTCTTGACAAGTTGGTATCAGATCCTAGGTTACATAGGTCTCATGAATCATGAGCAAGTTTAGTAGAGTCTTGCGGATCGGTACGGAGACGTCTGTACTTATCTTCGAGAGGCTGTCGAACCCTTATCTCCAGAAACTAAATTTCTATTATTCTATTCTCTCACAGATGGTAAGGACACGTACTATCGGATCGGATGGTCTCCTACCAGTGCCACCAGTTAGGGCCGCTAGAGGTTGGGGCTATGGTAGAGGTCGAGGCCAAGGTAGAGGTTGAGGTGTAGCTCGTACGGCAGTTGGAGCAGCACATGTAGCACCACCAGTTGCTCCAGCTCAGGAGCAGATTCCATATATAATTGAGCTGGCGGGACCATCTCAGGTACCAGTTGTGCCTATTGTGATTCCAGGCCTTTAGAAGACTTTGGCCCAGATTTTGACAGCTTGCACTGGCCTTGCTCAGGTGGTTTCGGCTTAGGACGCACCAGCCACTTCTCAGGCTGGGGGAGGTACTCATACCCCTTTTGCCCATACGCTAGAGCAGGTAGTGCAGAGACTTCAGATATCGGGGGCACTACCACTCCATCCGGTTGTAGTTGCTCTGGCCCAGGTGGGTCCTATTATGAATGATGATGAGCAGAGAAAACTTTAGAGATTTGGGAGGCTTCGACCCCCATAATTTAAAGGTGCTGAGTCAGAGGATGCTCAGGGTTTTCTGGATAAGTGCCAGCGGATGCTTCGGACAGCAGGTATTCCGGAGACCAGTAGGGCTCGTTCACTACTTTTTTATTTTCTGGGGATGCGTTCATATGGTGGGAGGTGTATAAGAGTGCAGGTCGGTCGGTGCAGCATCACTTACATGGCAGGAGTTTTTCGTTTTCTTTTTGGAGAAGTTCATACCGCAGTCTCGTAGAGAGGAGCTGCGCAGACAGCTTGAGCAGTCACGATAGGAGGGCATGTCTATGATGTAGTGTGAGATGAGGTTTTCTAAGTTAGCGCATCACGCAGTTTGGTTGGTTCCTACTGATAGAAAGAGGATTAGGAGGTTCATTGATGGCCTCACATATCAGCTGCAGTTACTTATGACTAGTGAGAGGTTATCTAGTGCCACTTTTGTTGAGGTGGTTAATATTTCTCGGTAGATAGAGATGGTCCGTAGACAGGAACTGGGAGAGAGGGAGGCCAAGAGGCCTCGTGGATCGAGTGGTTTCAGCGGTGTTCCTTCAGGGGGTCAGTTTTACCATGTCAGGGGTCGTCCTTACAGGCATGCATAGACAAGTCGTACAGTTCACCGTAGTGCATCATCCAACCATGGTTCATATATTTCTCATCAGGGCCAGCCATCTCTCAGTGCCCTTCCAGCCCAGAGTTCGTCATGTGCTCCTTCAGTTCAGGGTTTAATTGTACCAAGTTCTTCTAGCAGTTATTTTGGTTCTCGAGGCCCGATTCAATCGCCACTACCACCAGTACTGGGGAGTTGCTTTGAGTGCGGGGAGTTTGGGCATATATGGAGGCAGTGTTCTCGTCGCCCGGGAGGTCCAGTGCAGCAGAGGAGTCATACTATGGCTTTAGCACCAGTTACTTTGCCACCCGCCCAGCCAGCTCAGGGTGGGGCTCAGTCAGCTAGGGGTCGCCTAAGAGGGGGAGGCTGATAAGGTGGAGGCCAGGCCCGATTCTATGCTTTTCCTTCTAGGCCAGATACCATTACTTCAGATGCAATGATCACCTGTATTGTCTCCGTGTGCCACATGGAAGCTTCTATATTATTTGATCCTGGTTCCACTTATTCGTATGTATCATCTTACTTTACTCATTATCTGGATATGCCCTATGAGTCCTTAGTTTCACCTGTTCGCGTATCTACGCCGATGGGCGATACTATTATTGTGATCTATGTGTATCGGTCGTATGTGGTAACTATTGGGGGACTGGAGACTATAGTTGATCTCTTATTGCTTAGTATGGTTAATTTTGATGTAATCTTGGGCATGGATTGGTTGTCTCCATATCATGCTATTTTGGACTGTCACGCAAAAACTGTGACGTTAGCGATGCTGGGGTTGCCGAAGGTCGACTGGAGAGGTTCTCTAGATTTTGTTCCCAATAGGGTAATTTATTATTTGAAGGCCAAACGTATGGTTGGGAAGGGGTGTCTTTCATATTTGGCCTTCGTGAGAGATGTTGATGCAGATACTCCTACTATTGATTATGTACCAGTAGTGCGAGGTTTTACGGATGTATTTCCTACAGGCCTGCCAGGTATGCCTCCCGACAGGGATATTGATTTCGGTATTGACTTGGTGTTGGGCACTCAACCCATTTCTATTCCTTCGTATCGTATGGCACCGACTTAATTGAGAGAATTGAAAGAGCAACTTCAGATACTTCTTGATAAGGGGTTTATTAGGTTTGTGAAAAATAAAGACGGTACTATGCGGATGTGCATCGACTATAGGCAGTTGAACAAAGTTACAATCAAGAACAAGTATCCTTTGCCGCGTATTGATGATTTATTTGATCAACTTCAGGGAGCGAGGGTATTCTCTAAAATTGATTTTAGGTCTGGGTATCACCAGTTGAAAATTTAGATTCGGATATTCTAAAGCTGACATTTAATACCCGTTATGGTCACTATGAATTTCTCGGGATGTCTTTTGGGCTGACCAACACCCCAGCAACATTTATGCACTTGATGAATAGTGTATTCCAGCCATATCTTAATTCATTTGTAGTAGTATTTATTGATGATATACTGGTGTGTTCACATGGCCAGGAGGAACATGCACAATACTTGGGTATTATACTACAGAAGCTGAGAGAGGAGAAATTTATGCCACATTCTCTACGTGTGAGTTCTGGCTTAGTCCGGTGGCATTCTTGGGACACATAGTGTCCAGTGAGGGAATTAAGGTGGATCCAAAGAAGATAGAGGCAGTTCAGAGTTGGCCCAGGCCATCTTTAGCTACCGAGATTCATAGTTTTCTCGGCTTGGCCGGTTATTTTCGTCGCTTCGTGGAGGGTTTTCTCGTCTATTGCATCGCTTTTGACTAAATTGACCCAGAAAAGTGCTCCATTCAGATGGTCGGATGAGTGTGAAGAGAGCTTTCAGAAGCTCAAGACTGCCTTGACCACAACTCTAGTTCTAGTTTTGCCTTCAACTTCAGGCTCTTATACAATGTATTGTGATACTTATCGGATTGGTATTGGGTGTGTCTTAATGCAAGAGGGTAGAGTGATTGCTTATGCTTCACACCAGCTGAAGCCACATGAAAAGAACTACCATGTTCATGATTTGGAGCTAGCTGCCATCGTTCATGCATTGAAGAATTGGAGGCACTATCTTTACGGTGTGTCTTGCGAGGTATTTAAATATCATCAGAGTCTTCAGCACTTATTTAAACAGAAGGACCTAAATTTAAGGCAACGGAGATGGTTGGAGTTGCTAAAGGACTATGACATTACTATTCTGTATCATCCCGGGAAGGCCAATGTGGTGGACGATGCTTTGAGTAGAAAGACGGCCAGTATGGGTAGCCTTGTATGCATTCTTTTTGGTGAAAGGCCTCTTGCGGTTGATGTTCAGGCCTTGGCTGACCAGTTCGTGAGATTAGATGTTTCGAAGCCCAGTCAGGTTCTAGCTTGTGTGGTTTCTTGGTCTTCCTTATATGACCGCATCATAGAGCGCAAATATGATGATCCCCAATTTTCTTGTCCTTAAGCACACAGTTCAGCATGGTGATGCCAGAGAAGTTACTATTGGGGATGATGGGGTATTGAGGATGCAGGGTCGTATTTGTGTGCCAAATATGGACAGGCTGCGTGAGTTGATTCTTGAGGAGGCCCACAATTTGCGGTATTCCATTCATCCGAGTGCCGTAAAAATGTATCAGGAGTTGAGGCAGCATTATTGGTGGAGAAAAATGAAGAAAGATATAGTTGGGTTTGTAGCTCAATGTTTAAATTGTCAGCAAGTTAAGTACGAGCATCAGAGACCAGACGGATTACTTTAGAGACTTGAAATTACGGAGTGGAAGTGGGAGCGTATTACGATGGACTTCGTAGTTGGACTCCCATGGACTTTGAGGAAGTTTGATGTTGTTTGGGTGATTGTAGATCGGTTGACCAAGTCCGCGCATTTTATTCCAGTTGGTACTACTTATTCCTCGGAGTGGTTGGCTGAGATTTATATCTGCTAGATTGTTCGCCTACAGGGTATGCTAGTGTCCATCATTTCAGATCGGGGCACGCAGTTTACATCACAGTTTTGGAAAGCCGTGCGGCGATAGTTAGGCACACAGGTACAGTTGAGTACAACATTTCACCCTCAGACGAACAGACAGTCAGAGCGCACTATTCAGATATTGGAAGATATGTTACTCGCTTATGTTATAGATTTTGGGGGTTCTTGGGATTAGTTTCTGCCACTGGCGGAGTTTTCTTACAATAACAACTACCAATAGAGCATTCAGATGGCTCCGTATGAGGCTTTATATGGGAGACGGTGTCGGTCTCCGATGGGTTGGTTTGAGTCGGGTGAGGCTAGACTATTAGATACTGATTTGGTTCAGGATGTTTTGGAGAAAGTTAAATTGATTAAAGATCGACTCCGCACGGCGTAGTCTAGACAGAAGAGTTATACCGACCGCAAGGTTCACGATGTTGCTTACATGGTAGGTAAGAATGTGCTACTCCGGCCTATGAAGGGTGTTATGAGATTCGGGAAGAAGGGCCAGTTGAGTCCTAGGTATATTAGGCCTTTGAAATACTTAAGAAGATTGGAGAGGTGGCTTATGAACTTGCATTGTCGCCTAATCTATCGGGTGTTCATCCAGTGTTTATGTATCTATGCTCCGGAAGTATGTCGGAGATCCGTCTCCTGTTTTGGATTTCAGTACAATGCAGTTGGATGGTAATTTGACTTATGAGGTGGAGCTGATGGCCATTTTAGACCGGCAGGTTTGAAAGTTGAGATCAAAGAACATAGCTTCAGTAAAAGTACAGTGGAGAGGCCAGTTAGTCGGAGAATTTACTTGGGAGACTGAGCGGGAGATGCAGAGCATATATCCATACCTATTTGAGACTCAAGGTATAATTCTAAACCCGTTCGAGGACGAATGTTTGTTTAAGAGGGGAAGAATGAAATGAACCGGTCGATCATTTTGAGTATTACATCCCTGTTCCCCCCTTTACTGCTTATCATGTGTTCAATTATAAATATGTGACTTGTCGGGGAGGTTTTAGAATGAATTTGAAACACTTAGTTCGAAGATTTAAAGCCTAAGTTGAAATAGTTGGCCGGCTGTCTATTTATGTGTAAACGACTCTAGAATAGAGTTTTGATGATTCCAATAGCTCTGTATGGTGATTTTGGACTTAGGAGTGTGACCGGAAAATTATTTGGAAGTCCGTAGTTAAATTAGGATTGAAATTGCTAAAATAGAAAGTTAAGTTTGGAAGTATGACCGGGGAGTTGACTTTTTCATATCATTGTCGGAATCTGATTCTGAAAATTGGAATAGGTCCGTTATGTCATTTATGACTTGTGTGCAAAATATGAGGTCAATCGGACTTGATTTGATAGGTTTCGGCACCGAATACAGAAGTTGGTATTTCTTAGTTTCATTATGCTTGAATTGGGGTTTGATTCGTGTTTTTAGCATTGTTTGGTATGATTTGAGTCTTCAACTAAGTTTGTATGATATTTTAGGACTTGTTGGTGTATTGTTTGAGGTCCCAAGGGCCTCGGTTGAGTTTCGGAGGGTTAACGGATCAATTCTTGCACTTTGAACTTTGCTGGAATTTTTCTGATGCACTATCTGGCTTCCTTCTACGCGATCACGTAAGAAGGTTCGCGATCATGTAGGCTTAGCTGGTCTGTGGGGAAATTTGCTCTTCGCGATTGCATGAAGAGGATTACGATCACGCAGCTATGGGATTGTTGTGATTCGCGAACGCGCGACTAAGGTGGTGTTTTTATAGAAGAAGTGGAGGTCACGCGTTTGTTCTTCGCAATCGCGTGAAGATGGTCGAGATAGCGTAGGTGTGAGGGGTATTGCTTTGCGATCGCATGGCAATGTCTGCGATCGCGTAGACCATTTTGAGGGGCACATTATTTTGAGCTCCGCGATCGCGAGACTTGGTCCGCAATCGCATAGAGTAAATGTCTGGGCAGAATGTTTAAGTTCTAAAAATGGGACTTCGTCCCATTTTCCATTTTTAGCGATTTGGAGCTCGGAGAGAGGCGATGTTTGGGAGATTTTCAAAGAAAATAATAGGGTAAGTGTTATTAACTCAATTTTGGTCAAATTACCTAAATCTATTTTTTTTTTAGCATTTAATTGGTGATTTAAGTTGGAATATTTTGAAAACCCTCCTCGATAAATTTTAGGATTTGAGAGCCAAATTGTTATTGGAATGTAGTAATTTTAGTATTGTTGGACTCGTGGTTGAAAGGGTGTTCATATTTTATAACTTTTATTGGGTTCTGAGACGTGGGCCCCACAGGCTATTTTTGAGTGCAATTTCGAATTTTGTTGGAAAATTATTATTTTCATATGGAATTAATTCCTATAATTGTTATTGACTGAATCGAATTAATTGTGACTAGATTCGAGACGTTCTGAGGCCGATTTGCGAGGCAAAGGCATAGCAGAGTAAAGAATTTTACAGTTTGAGTTAAGTAATAGTTCTAAAGTTGGTCCTGAGGGTATGAAACCCCGGATTCTGTGATATGTGATTGGTTTTGAGGTGACGCACATGCTAGGTGACGGGCGTGTGGGCGTGCAACGTCGGAATTGTGACTTGATAAATTCCATGGAACTGTGTGGTTGAATAATCTATTGATATCTGTACCTTTTCTAAGTATTAGAGAAATCGAACTATAAATCAAGTTTAAAATATGTGTTGACACTGTAAAGACTCACAAAGGTCTTGTACATGTTGAATTATCTACGAAATTGTAGTTTTGCACTCAGACACAGTTTTACTTGAACATTACATCGCAGTTTCTATTGTTCATTATTGATGCATCATATCATTGTTGTTTGGGCTTCTTATCATAATTTTTGAGAGCCTGAGAGACTGGAGAGGTTGATGAGTGAGTGAGACCGAGGGCCTGATTGTGATGATACTTATGGGATTGGGCTGGACACCGAAGCATGTTTCATTGATTTATGCCATGATTGGCTTGTTATAGTACTTGGACTGAAGGAGCCCCTCCAGAGTCTGTACACACCCCAGTGAGCACAGGTACCTACTCAGTGAGAGTGCCAAGTGCCGAGTGATTGAGAGGAATGAGTGACTGTGAGGAAAGAGCGATTGTGAGGTCGGAGTGAATGGGAGGACCGAGTTACTATTTCTCTGAGAGGATGCATTGATTTCATTATTTTGCACTTCAGTTGTCATATATCACTATTTTTGGAAATTTCTGAGAGATATTATTTCTGTTTCAGTTGAACTAGACATGAAATTACTGTTTGGGTCTTAAATATTGAACTTGAAGGCATGCCTGCCTTCTTATGTTGGAAATTAATGTATTTGGACTTAACTGTGAAGCTCGTCACTACTTTCAGTTCTTTATTAAGTTTTGTTTCTTACTGAGTTGGTTGTACTCATACTACACCCTGCATTTTGTGTGCAGATTCAAGTGTTCCCAGATACGGTGGGTGTTAATTTCTTCGCGCAGTTGATTTTTCGGAGATTCCGAGGTAGCTGTCAGTGTTTCACAGACCTTGTCTCTCCTTCTCTATCTTCTTGCTTATTGTATTTAGTCTCAGACTATTATAGATCATGTTTTCCAGACTTGTCATGTTTAGATGCTCATATACTCTGTGACACCCCGATAGTTGGGAAATTCCACGTTGAGTTTGGGTTATTATCCCTATTTATGAGAATCTTTATTATTTAAAATGCTTTAATTCGTTTTCCTGTTAAAAGTGTTGGGACTATTCTGTAATATCGGCTTGCCTAGTACCACGATAGTCGCCATTATGACTAGTTAGAATTTTAGGTCGTGACACTACAATACCGAGAATCTACACTTTTTGTGGGATCGGTGGGCTCCAATGGAGCTTTTTTCGTTGAAAGGGGGGGGGGGGACCACTGCTTCG